>BQKZ01001198.1:6323-16677 GCA_036244855.1 Temnopleurus reevesii | reverse complement strand
CCGCGCCTCGCTGGATCCTTTGTTCCCCGGAAAATCAATTACCCGCGCCTCGCTGAATCCTTTGTCCCCTTTTCCCGCCTAAACGACCACCTGTCCCTACGCCTCGCTGAATCCTTTGCCCCCTTTCCCGCCTAAACGACCACCTGTCCCTACGCCTCGCTGAATCCTTTGTTCCCCTTTCCCGCCTAAACGGCCAGCTGTCCCGCGCCTCGCTGGATCCTTTGTTCCCATTCACGCGCGGTCAACGGTCAACCAGAGTGCGAACCAAGGTCGACTGGAGGTCAAAAGGTTAACGACCCAAAACTGGGTCAATGACCTCGAAACGAGGTCACGGGGTCAAATGTCAACCCTCATTTGCATAAAATAGGATCAGGTCCAACCCTTATACTACTTATTTAGATTCTGGTGAAATATTTCATCCCCGCCACCTGATCACACATTGTAGCAGTTCTACGAGCACCTGCCCTTGATGATATGTCGTTGTGGAGTCGTAAAATATTGTATGATAGATCGAAAAAAAAAACCACGAATCGATGGAAACTTGACATTGGTCATACGGATTATTTGACGCTTTCACCGAAGTGACACACATACCCGCATGCTGAGATGAACAATCTCTGCTTGGTTGAGCCTTGCTTTCATAACTAGGATCATGGGACACCACTCATCTGTTTGGTGAACATCGAGGGCTCTCTTCTCCAGCAGCCATTTTCCGCACCCAAACACCTTACACTGGATGCGTGCTGCTCCTCCACACGTTCGCTCATGGTTCTAAATGATGATAATAATAATATTGATAATGATGATGATGATGATGATGATAATGATGATGATGATGATGATGATGGTAACGATGATGATAATGATGATGGTGATGATGATGATGATGATAATGATGATGATTGTGATGATGATGATGATGGTGGTGGTGGTGGTGATGATGATGATGATGATGGTGCTGGTGATGGTGATGGTGATGATGATCATGATAATGACGGTAATGATGATTATTATAATAATAATGATAACGATGAGTATTTTTTTAATTTAGATTTACAGGAAATCCGGACAAATCGCTTTAACTTTGTTTTAGAAAGATTTGAAAAATTGGAAGCTTTAATTCAATCGAGAGATTATTGTATTGTATAGCACCACAATAAGAAAATGTTCTTTTTTAAAAGCCCCAATACAGTTTGGGTAACGGTTACGAAATGTGAATTTTACCTGATCTTTAACATGATCTTTTTATGAAGTGCATTGAGTATCTTTTAAAATTTAAATTTGACTGTTAAATCATAATTAGCGCCCTCTCTGTCCAGTGTCTGTGTAATATTAACATTTTATTTGTTACCGGACATATGCGAGGTTATTTCCGAGATTTGACAAAATAATAATATCAAAGTATACACAAAAATATTTCTGAAATTTTCATCTGCTTTTGTGTACGAGAAGATGTCCTTTATCAAAAAATAAAATATTGGTTCAGTATAAGGATACCCCAGACTCTGTTTTTTGTTGCACATTTTAGGTTGTAGCTTTGCCAAAGCTCATTCATTTTTCATAAACACATTTTGCAGTGTTTTGTGCAATATGTTCATGGCACTATATTTCATTTGATCTGTGGAGGTATAAAGTGACTAGCTCATTAACGACTGATATCCAAGTGACAAAGGCCTCTGGATTCTATAGTGATATGTACCATACGCGAATGTGAAGCTCTTTCATAACGTGTTCATATGGGCTTACACGAGTATAATCATACTTACGAAAAACACGGTTTTGCAACTTTTGTAAGGTGTCAGCGTACTCAGCCTCCCTGAACCATGTAAAATATCACCATAATAAAAAAAAAATAGGCAATATAATTACGTTATATACAACTTCCATGTCAGGTACACTGAGAGGATAGGTTTTAATTATGTTGGAATTAGAAAATAAACTCTTAATTGAAATGAATTAGATAAAATTATCTCACCTCGATGAATTCTGTGTAGGATCCCTTCCAGTTGCAATTTTTGCACCTGCAAGTTTTGATATTCTCCAGTTTCATTTGAGCTACCTTATCAAGCTTCATCTGCATTATAAGAAATATAATTAAAGCAACTCATTACCACTCGTCAAATTCCATTTATTATTATTCCTTAAACCTTCGTACCCTTATCTCCCTCCTATTTACATTCTTTTTCAATTACCTAATTTTGTTTTCTTTTCTCGATATCATGTTTCATTATGTATTTGTACTTCGTGTATTCGACAATCCTCTCTTAAAAATCAGGCAATTGGGCTTGGCCCCTGGAGGAAACGAGACCGCTAGAGAAAACTAGAGAAAATAAATAGTAAATAAACCCAAATTATTTATACTCAATATTTCATTAGCAAAGAAAGCTTAATGCTGCCATGGTTGTCCATGTTTTATATTGAGCAGACTGACAATATAATTAAGAAATCCGGACAGAAAAAATCGTTTAAAACTAAAAAAGAGCAGAATAACTGAAAACTAGTTGAATATTTGATGTTGTGTGAATCAGGTTAGAAAGCCATGGGTTTAATCCACGAAATTAAACGCACTGGTTACTCCACGCCAAAAATAACCTGCTTTGACTAAAAGCGCAAAGGAAATAGACGAACATATCATAACAAATTTGAGCGAAATCGGATAATCAATAAAGAACTTACGAATTTTTGAAAGATATTTAAAATTCATTCAAACGGTTACATTTTTAACAAATTGGCGACGTTGGATCACGTGACATGACATGGTGATGACATTATGTTCGTTACTTCTCTGCAATTGGCTTATTACATATTAGTGGTTTTTAATTTGTTTGATGAGTTTTTTCATGAATTGAATATTATATATTTTCAATAATTATGATCAAGGAATGTACAGCTTCCAAACAAATCTCGTTTAAAAGATGAATGATAAGTTATTGAATGAATATGAATTTAATAAACAATAAGAAAATTATATATTTTTATTCAAAACCATAATTGTTTATCAAATTTTGTTAGCTCTTCTTTATGAACAATATTTCAGAAGTTATAATCAAGAATATATATTCGACGAGATGAATTCGTCAAGAAAGGGTCTTCTTTGCGTCCAATGACTTTTAAATAATGCATTAAGGGGGATCCCTATTATAAGTGAATATTAAAAGCTATATTTTTTTTGTTGTGTTACATCTTTATCTCAATTAGATTTTGTTTTCTATTTATAAATAGAAGAAAGAATAATTTGATATAAATAATTTGACACATAACCCGTCTAATTAGCATGTAAATGAATATGTAGAATATTCATTGGGGTAGTCCTCAAGCAAAAAGTAATAATTTAAATCCTCTTGAAATTTGCATGCATAGTCTTTAACCCCCTTACAATAAATTTGAATGTTTTTTTTTGTAAATTAATTAATCATATTATATGTTCTTAACCAATTTAATAATTTTCATCCATGAGATTAAGCTAATTATATATTCATGGCATTAAATTGACCGTACTTTTATTCATCAATTTTTAAAAAGTAATCCATTCACTTTATAGAATGCATATCTACATACCTGTGTAAGAAATTTTGTTAGAATTCTTAATTGCAATATGAGATTATGTATACACATAATAACCCCAATATTTTCCAGAACAGATCTCCTAACCTTTACTGACTTTTTACTCATATTACATTTGATAGGGGGTTCTTAATTCTATTCACCTAAGTAATTAATTCAGTACACAACAATATCAATGCACCCCCACCTGTCTCCATAGAGATCTTTTCATTGTCTACTGTCATCAACTATTCATGACTGTTACTCACAAAGGATCTCCAAATATCTAAGTCAGTCTCACAATTAATTCTCAATCTCAGGTTTCAGCATCTAATTCAGAATAAAATACCACCACCTGTCTTGTTGGACCAATCTTATTATCCACTTACATTCATGTGAATGGGTAACATTCATCGGTCAATGTAACAAAGGGTCTCTAACATAATGGTTTGGTGAATAATTGCAATCCAGTTGGTGAACATGGCTTTTTCTGTATTTTAGTTTGATTGTTCAGATGGTAAACAAATAAAATGGAATGCATACTCCTCTATCAAGTGCAATATGACTTACAAAGCAACTGTAAATGTTGTCTGCTAGAACACACAATCTTTCACTAGGTTTCCCCCTTAAAAAGCAAAGCCTGTAATTCGAGAGAAGTGATGAACCTACGTCATCAACATGTCATGTCGCAAGACCCAAATTTGCCAATAGACCACTTTCGCAATGTATTCAAGTTTTATGCACGCTTCTTTGTCAAATGTACAATGACTAAATATTTCTTCACCTGATATAAAATAATCGTGCTTCAAAAGAAAGAATGAAGTGGTTGTTGCTAGGTTGGTCAAGCTCCGATGTTTGTCCAACCTAGCAACGCTAATGTGTGTAAGTTGCATTCTGACTATTGTTCCCTCATTCTCTTTTGGCAACTGAATACATACTTCATCGTGGGGCAAACATAAATAAATTTGAATACATTACGAAAGTGGTCTATTGGCTAAAAAAAGCTTTACCGTTTTAAACATCGTTAGATATTTTTCAAATATTCATACTTTCTTACCTGTTGTTCGTTTGAGCTCGAACTTTTTTTAAAAAAATCTGTTTTCTTTGATTTTACGCTTTCTATACCAAAGCAAGATATTCTTTGCGTGGAGTCCTCCTATGAAAGTCTTCCGAGCAAGTTGCATAGTGATGGTAATTTCTAGGAATAACTTTTGTGCTCTCACTTAAAATTTCCAATTAAACAAGAACCTTATCAATCATGTCAATAGGCACCAGTCACATAGGGCCCCGGAAACAACATGATTCAACGCGACTCTTTGTTTGCAGGCAGCTACAACTAAACGTGAACTGAACGGAGAGTTATGTTGAATCTTGTTGCTTCCGGTTGACTGTGTGATAGGGCCTATTACTGTTCATGCATATGACCATCCAACGAATATTAACCATTTAATAAGAGAATATATGTATAAATAATTGATACCTCTTCCAGCTTGATAGGAGAATGGCATGTGGGACAAAGCACACGGTCAACATCTGGTAGCCCCCTAAATCGAAAGAGACGTATACACGATATTATTGCTGAATAACAAGTTTACATAATCATGAAACAGACAAGGCCCTAACTGAATTGAGTTATTTTCAAAATATGGGGGAGAGGTTGTCAACGTTTTACATACAGGATACTTGCAGGGGATCGTATGCAATATAGTGTATTATTAACCGTAGCAGACATCTGAGCCATGTGATTTTTACACTTTATTGCCCCGTAAAAGACAGAGCGGTCCATAAATTACTTTACTGCCCTCGGTCAGATGTCTATGGGAATTTGCGTGTAAAAACAGCGGGCAATAAATTCACATACGAAATACGCGGACCGCGATCTCGCGAGCAACCACTTTTAATTTTGCCATTGGTCTACGTGCATAAATTCAGCGCAGTTTTTGTGCATTGAGCTCGCGACGTGCCTTGTGAGCAAACATGGAAGCACCCACTTCGAAGAAGTTTGCTTCGTTCGATGACAACGAATTTAATGGAATTTTGCAAGATAGGAATGCTGAAAATACTAAGAAGGCAACTAAACAAGTAGCCAATATTCTGAAGGAATATATTGCGTAGAAAAATCTTCAGCTTGATCTGGAAACTGGACAAAAAAAAATCTTGCCTCTATTCTTGCGAAATGCTGGTAAGAAATGCTGGTAAATTTACCCTTTTGGATTTTGTGTTCGCTCTAGATATCTGATATGGTTAATAATAACAATATGGACTATCTCTTTCGGGAGACACAACATTTATGGCCCTGAGTAATAATAATAATAATAATAATAATGATATTTTTATATAGCGCAAAATACGTAGAGACGTCCCTATGCGCTTAACAAACATAATTAATACATGGTATACAATACATAAATGCATAGACTATTAGCGAAAATATATAAAATTAACAATACGGCATAACTAGTTGTACAAATTATCAGTAATATATGAAGGAGGAAATCTACTCCGACTCGGGCAATACGATTCTACTCAGGTCCGACTCGGGCAATACGATTCTACTCAGGGCCATAAATGGTGTGTCTTCCTATCAAGGCTAGTCCATATTATATTAATGTGTATTAAAAACTTGTTATGAACCCATTTAACGAGTCCATTTAATTTTGAAATATTTGTGGGCGTAAATAATTTATTACGAGTACTGGCTTGTCTCAAAAGGGTGGGGAGCGGCGCGGAGTAGAAACTTGAATTAACCCATTCGAGAAAACCGGGGGGGGGGGGGGGGGGGGGGGGGGGGAGGGGACTTGTGTCGAAAGGGAAAAAACTTTGGGCTTTTGGAAGGGGACTAAAATGGTTAAACTCTCATTCTTAATTCTTATTTTACCGATCTAATACACATACGTGAGTAATGAGTCTTGTTTTTCTTTCGACTTTCTTTTTGCCAAATTTGTGTCAACCGTAGGCCGTATATAATTTAATGTTTGTTTGTTGTTTCTATCCTGTTTACGTGTAAGAGTCGAATAGACTACATAGGATAAATTCGAGCAATATTCCCAAACGAGCATCATTATATTAAAGAGGAACTACACTCAGACATTAAATTGCTATCATTAAATGAAGAAAAATAAGATTAAAAAACTGTGACAATTTTAGCAAAATCGGATAATCCATTCAAAAGTTATGAATTTTCAAAGTTTCGATTCACACCCGTCATGGGCTCCTTAAATTGACAAACGTACATGCACAAAATAGCTGCCGACATGGAGAACTCTCCATTCGTTTTGTACACAAAATTTCACATTTTCCTCTTTTTCCAGAAAAGTAGACAAAATTTTGTTTCTTTGGTTAAATATATTATAGCCATATCAATTCTGCAAGCATTCCAGAAAGAACGGGGTTGAATCCTCATTTGAAATATGATATTGATCTATTTTCAATAAATTTACATACAACGTGAATGAGTAGTTCTCCATGTATGACATCACAGATTATGCTAATTAGCTATACGCATGCCAATTCAAGGATGCCCAGCACAGGTGGAAATGATAACTTTGAAAATTCATAACTTTTGAACGGATTATCCAAATTTGCTCAAATTTTCACAGTTTGTTCATCTGATTTTTCTTCATCTATACTGACAGTATATAATTCTCTGGGTGTAATTCCCCTTTAAATTTCCCTCTATCTCTCTTTCTCTCCGAAAAACCCGGTTTTCCCCCGAAAAAAAGCATCCAGACGCTCAACACACTCTTTCCAGACAAGCCCCCACCCCACCCCCAGCTGTGTCGAATGGATGTGTTCCCCAACCCCAACAACTCCCCACTTTTTCGAGACGAGCTATTTTTGTTTTGGCTGTACCCAAGCCCTCCCCTATATAGTTATTATAAGCCTTTGAGTTGTACTTCTAACTCTCACAAACGGTTAATGAATTGATATTTCTTGAGGAGGTGGGCATTTTCCTCAGGCATTAAATTAGAATTTATTCCCCATTAATTTACCGACACTCGACACTGGTGTGCGCAAAATCTTGTGTTCTTGAGGAGAGATTATGCAAGCAGTAGAGATATCTCCCTCGTACAAGCGAGAGAACAAACCCCCTGTGCCCAGTTGCTCGAAATAGTCAGTCCCCATAAGTTTTTTTTGTTTGTTTTGCAAATCAGTACATAGAAAAATTATCATTTCTGACTGTAGGGACAAATAATTTGACCATTTGATGTATGTTTAATCCCTGAAAGTGCCCCCCCCCCTTCATAATGTTCATGATAAATATCACTTTCCTCTGAGTACTTGATTTTTTTTCTAATAGTTTTATTTGGGACGTTCGCATGCATTAAAAACCGAACACCACCTTTGAAGACCCGAACATTTCCCGTTAATTGTCGAAACATTTTCAATGACTTACCTGGTGAAAAAGACTGCCAAGCAACTCTTGCAGCATGGGTGTTTACAGCTTCCAGAGAAAGGCTCACGGAAGGTATGTTTGCAGAGTGGGCACTGACTGTCCTGAACAGCTGCTGTGAGCCTTTTGCTCTCATTGGAGAGTGCAAGCTCATCTAAGCCACACATTTTCGTTTAGTATCTGCATGGGCAGGAAGAATCAAATTCGAAGAAGAAGAAAAAGAAGAAGAAGACAATAGACGAAGGTGGAGAAGAAGAAGAAGATAGGAGAAGATAGAACACGTGAAGAAGAAGAAGAAGAAGAAGAAGAAGAAGAAGAAGAAGAAGAAGGAGGAGGAGAAGAAGACGATGGAAGAAGGTGGAGAAGAAGAAGAAAATAGAAAGAAGAGGAAAATTTACAGAAGAAGAAGAAGCAGTATAGAACATGTCGAAGAAGAAGAAGAAGAAGAAGAAGAAGAAGAAATAAAGAAGAAGAAGACTTGAAGAAGATGAAGAAGAAAAGGAAAAAGAAGTGGAGGAAGAGGAAGAAAGGGAATACGAGGAAGAGGGGACGAGGAGGAGGAGGAGTGGAGGAGGAAGAAGAACAACAACAACAAAAAAAACAAAAAAGGAGGATAGGAAAAAGGAGGAAGAATTAGAAGACGATTAAGAAAGGAGGAGAAGAGGAAAATGGAGGAAAAAAAATAGGGGAAGGATAAGAAGAGGAAGAAAAAGAGGAGGAGGAAGAGGAGGAAGAAGAATAACAACGGGGGGAAAAAAGAGGAGAAGGGGATAAAGAAAGAAGAAGCAGACGAATAATAGGGGAAAGAAAAATAGGTACAGTCAGGAGAAGAAGAGGAATAATTAGAAGGAGGAGAAGAATAAGAACACGGAATGAGAAGAGGAAAAGAAGTAAAAGACGAAAAGGAAAAAGATGATGGAGAATAACAAAAAGAAGAAGAAGACAACGAAATGGAAGGAGAAGGGAGAGGAGAAGAGGATAGGAGGGGACGAAGAAAAACAAGGACCACAAAAATCCGATGAAAATTAATTCCGACTTCTAGGAAATGTATTATCATGGCATCAAGAATATCGGAGGAAATGTGTTGTGTAAATTCATTAACATGAATTAAAATATGTAATGTACATTGTTGCTTTTGTACTTAATCCCAATCCCAGATATACGGACATCACTTAAGAAAATGAATAAATCGCATCGATCATCAAAACCAAATTAGACAATGGAATTTCGGTGGCTTAATATGGATTGCACAGAACAAAATGTCCTAATTTCTTTAACCGGACGGGTGCTGATTAGCGCGTTACAATATTTGTGAGTACGCCATCTATTGGTCATAGCATACCAAGCAATCAACAGACCCGATTACTGTTTGTTTACCAATGCATGGACCTAATTGTTACAAAATAGGCGTGTATTTGGAAGGGGGGGGGGGGACAACAATAGAAAAAAAAGGTGGCAACACTACGCTGCAGTTTCGGAATATTCAATTCAGAGTTTTGAATCCGGGAAGGCTGCTAACATATTATCAATTCTTAAAAATTAAATTTTGATAGAAACGGAAAAAGTAAAAAGGCGAGGACTTTGTACAAACGCATATATAGGCCTACATAAATTGATAGTAAAAAAGGAGAAGATAATTGGTAATTAAATAACAAACAAATGGATGCATAGCAATAAATATATGTATGGCATATATGAAATATATTAATTAAAAAGAAATGCCATAAGAAAAAGAAATTATCATTTAATTTAGATTAAAATGCTATCTTCTATCTATTCAGTGATGTAATACAGAGAATCAGTTCCCGATGTTCCCCGGTATCGTCGAGTTTTTTTTGCATGATGAAACTGTTTTTGTTTTGGGGGGCCGATCAATTGTTTTTATCAAGATATACTCGACATTCATGACATTAAAATCATATAGAATAATGCACGGCTTTAATATAGCTCAAATCAACTCTTCATGAGAATTGCCTACAATCGCACCATTATTACCCTGGCTTTAGCAGCTAGTGCAGCTATTTGGCGGATAATCTTTTTTCAAGGAATAAATTCCAACCAGGTAACCATTCATCTCACATGGGTTGAATACAGCACAATGTGGATGAATTTCCTCGCCATGGGTAGGATTCGAATATACGACCCTCCGGTTGAAAGGCGCAAGTCAGAACCACTACACCACGTACGGCGCGCAACAAGATCTTCTCAAATCATAAACAAAATCACAATGTCAGGGGCGGATCTAGCTTTTTTCCAGGGGGGGGTTTGAGCCAACGACGATGCGGAGCATCGTCCACGAACCGCGAAGCGGCGATGTCCGAGCCGCGTAGCGGCGAGCCGATTTTTCTGCTATTTTGAACCCCTGTAAATGATGTTATCCTGCCATCTACTAATGCAATGGAGACCATAAAAAGCAGT
>BQKZ01001197.1:79607-96428 GCA_036244855.1 Temnopleurus reevesii | reverse complement strand
AAAATTAAATCCCTCCCGTATTATGGGACGCAGAAGTCAACACGTCTTAATGCGGTGCAATTCGAGTATTCATTATCTGATTGTATACATGATATAAGGGCCTTCATTTTAGATCTAAGGCTCCTGAGCTCGATAATTTCGAATTTCAGATATTGCTTGGTTTATTGCATGTTACCCTATTTCTAAACATGCATTTTGGTTGCTTGCATTTTATTGTTTGCTTCCTTTTGTGATGACTTCGTTCACATTTCGAACGAACATGAGTTTTATGAATTTGTTTGCATGTTTGATTATTCCTTGACATCCTGCTCTTTTAGTGTTCTTTGCGTTCATGAATATTGTCAACACTAATGAAGCCGCCATTTCTTGTTTTGAAACGAAATCTCAGTTGAGTTAGATTTTGTAATTGACCTGATTTTCTGACTGAGACCTCAGTCTCCATATGATCATGCTGACAAGTGTTGACAAGATCCATGATGGCCTGTGTTTTGTTCTGGGCCGTCTTTGAAAAGATGATTCTGTTCATTGGTTAGGGTCTTATATAGGGATCCGAGGATTGCATGGAATTTTATTCTTTGAATTCCATTGTGTGAATTACACTGCGTAGCACCTGGGAAATGCTAACCTCTTCGACTTATACTTCATTATTACTAATAGAATTCTAATTATACTTCATGTTATTCGTATAATTTACGAATTGTAAAACATTTTGATTGTAACATATACATACATTTGAAAAAAAAATGCAATTTTACCTAAAAAAAATAACCCCAGGCATTTGATACTTTAAATTTAGTATCTTCTTTATACAAAAATTATATTAATCTTTAATTTTCTAGCTGTGCATTATTCAAGAAGTGTATAAACATACTCCAACAATTAATAACTATAACAACTACAACAACAACACAAAATGTTGGCTGGAAATATGATCTGAAGAAGCTTTAATGAAAAATACTTTTTGGAAGTATCTGTTCTTTTTTGCTTTCCCACAAAAGAATACTATGTAAATAGTAATGAAACATCGAAGTATAAAGCCGATATGAGCTAATTAAAAAGTGTGATGTCTTTAAAGTAACAAAAATGCACGTGCAGTTTGTGTACCTTGCGATAACAAAACATTGAAAGAACCAGCGGATCCTAATTTTTGTACCGACTGTCTCCTGGTGGGGAAAGATACGACCTAAAGTTATGATATATCTTTTGCCTCATTATATATTTCAAAGTATTGAGAACGAAGTGTTTGTGAACCTTGCAGAACTTCTACGAGATAAAGATGGCCTAACAAAAGTGGGTCGATAACTTGGCTTTAGTCAATTTGGTCTACATATTTGTTTTTTTTTAAACCATACTGACTCTTGGCAGGGAAAGATATGGTTAGAGTTTATATCATACCTGATTTTATGTTCAAAGGCATCGAGAACAAAGTACTTGCAGATTTTGCACAAAGTCCTTAAGATGAAGAGGATCTTACAAAAGTGGGTCGAAAACTTGGCTCGGTCTACATATCTTTTGAAATACTATATGATTTTTGTCGGGGAAAAAGATACGGTTATAAAGTTATTATATCATACCTGATTTTATATTCAAAGGCATTGAGGACAAAGTACTTGAAGACCTTGCAGAAAATCTACAGGATGAGGATGACCTATTAAAGCTGGGTCGAAAACTGGGCTTTCGTCAGTTCAAGCTAAACCAAGTCGTCAAACAGAACAAAGATAACAAGAACGTGTCCGCCACAACATCATTGCTCCTGGAATGGAAGAAGAAGACACCGGCGAACAAACAGGTGGAGGAAATGGTGAAGGCTTTGGATGAATTAAATTTGCAGAATACGATGAGAGTTTTCTTTCCCAATGAGGGTACGTATCAGAGATCAAGGAATTATTAAACACGATGTAAGCTATTTTCGAAAAATAAGTATCGGTCACAGGACATTAGCGCCGTACACCGTGAATTGAACGGTGTGGATAACACAACAATCACAAGCCTGTTCAGATTTGAATAGCATAACAAATGTGCATTGAATTGGTATTGGACTTACTTTTACAAAAATAGTTTATATAGCGTTTATTTATCTTTTTAGACTGAACTAATCAGGTAATCTAAGAACCGAACGGGGCTTGAACCTTGGATTCATACAATTCAAGGTGGTCCAGTACATTGAGATTCATAAACACCAAGGCGAAAAATTGTATGAAAGTAGTTTATATCGTGTTTATTATTTTTTTGACTAAACTAATCAGCTAATCTAAGAAAAAGAACATTATAAAATCACCTCTCATTTCTCTGTTTTTAGCTGGAGTTTCAGATGAAAAGCTCACAGAAATTGCGGAATCCTTGAAGGATAATGACGCCGTCGAAGAGCTCGGTTTGAACCTTGGATTCAGAAAATTCAAGGTGGTCCAATACATCGAGACTAATAAATACCACGGGGACAACTCCGGTACCTCAGGCATGCTTCACCGGTGGAAGAAGAAGACTCCTCAAACGAAACAGATAGAAATACTCCTTGATGCTGTGAAGAGTAGTAATCTGAGCGAAACTCTGAGCATTCCTTAAGCTGCTACACTCTAAAGAAGGATGGGTTAAAGTTTACTCAATATTGTGTAAAGAGCATGCATGTCAGTTGGGTAATATGTCTCACCCTATCGGGTAAGAATATACTCAATTTTGTGTAAAATTAACAAATTTAACCCAAAGTTGTGCTAACTTTTACCCAATATGGCACAACATATTATTCAGCATGTTATCTTGTTACCCAATATTGAGTAAACCTTTACACATCCTTCTTTAGAGTGTAAAAGCCACAGCACACTACACGATTTTTAGTCTTAAGACCTTAGGACCTTGGGTATGACGTCACTTTTTAACTGGTCGGAGGCAAGACATCCGACCTTAAGACCTAGGTCTCAAGGTTTTAGCATGTTGAATCTTTTTGAGGTCTCATGCGACCTCTCCCAGCTCAGCAGCCCCATCACACTGGCATAGCCTCCCACTCCACACACAACAGCACCACTCGAAAATTGCTCACTAAAATGAATATGTTTTGTTAGTTAATACTAAATGCATCATCATTACATATCAAAATGAAATTACTTAATTTTCGATGACACTGTCAAATATGACAAATTTAGAGAAAAAAAATCTAACATTTAACGTTGACAATTTTACTTATCGCGTTGCGTGTTGCGATGGGAAACGAGCGCGTAACTTTTGAGCTATCGATTATTAATGTTAAGATATCGGTATCGGCTCTTTGGTCTTAAGGTTATTGGTCGTGTAGGGTGCGATGTCAGGTCGCAAAGTCTGGTCGCAAGGTTTTAAGGTCTTAAGAGGAAAAAATCGTGTACTGTGCGGTGGCCTTAAGAACACGGTATAAACCTTTTCCGCAAAATTAGGTTGAACGCTAAGTCAATGCTGATTTGTAATGTAATTGAAATCGGAACCCGTTTGTGATTGTTATGCCTGCACAGTTCAATACATGGCGTACAAATTTTGTTTTCCACGACACACTTAATTTTGCGGTAATAGATACCGTAAAACACTGCGTACAAGCGCATATGAATTTGAATCGTTTTGATGATCTGAGCCTTCTTCTGCACGGCGCCCACTCGCGATCGATTAGGAGAAAGCAAAATTATTATTCATGTGATAAGCTCTCCTCGAATGAACATAATGAATATTCATTAATATGCTGAAAAGAAAGACAAATTCGTTCTGGTAGATTTCGGAAACGCGTCACTATAGTCTGAAATGATTGTACAATAGATCAAAAGGCGGGTTTGAAAATAGATTCAGATTTCATGCAATTTCTATACACACAAAGGTTGGCCCGAGGCTTGCCCGACAATAGCAATAAGTAATATATGCAGAGTGAATTCAAAGTTTTGTAACTAATGTAACTAATCGATTTAAGGAATACTACGTATTCGGGGTAGGGAGAAACAGAAAAGGGGATCTTAAACAGCAGATGGTCTTTGTCGATAGCTTCCTTTCCACGTAAAATGCTGTCTTGGGAGTCATGAAAGATGGCCTTTATGGATAGATGGTCGTTAAAGGCAGGTCTGACTGTCGTTGATCGTTTGCAAGAAACGTACATAGTAAAGATTGAATCTTTCATGGGGGGGGGGGGGGGGACCACAGTGAAAGGTTGTGTGCTCTAGCTTGCAGACTACCTTTGCAGTTCCTTTTAAAGTCCTATTAAACTGGATAGAGGAGTAAGCATTCCATTTTATTTGTTTACATCTGAACAAAAAAGCCATGTTCACCAGCTGGATTGCAATTGTTCACCAAACCATTATGTAAGAGAATTTTTGTTACATTGACCGATGAATGTTACCCAGTCACATGAATGGAAGTGGATAGTAAGATTAGGCCAGCAAGACAGGTGGTGGTATCTTATTCTGAATTAGATGCTGAAACCCTGAGAATTGGAATTAATTGTGAGAATGAGTTGGTGTTCTCATTGTTCCGAAATAGTTATTTAGCTCGCAACTGAATATGTAGTTTGAACATAAATAAGTTGAATAGCTTTACGACAATCCACTTTTATAAAGATACTTTCTCTTGTGAAAGCTTGTCCACCGACTTGTGTGAGTCAAGGAAAATGCTTCAAGTGATACAATGCAAACATAACATATAGCAGCACAAATGCTTTTTAGTCATTCAAGTTATTATTAGATAAAAAACAATGGTCCCTTTCCCATTTCAATAAATGTATCTTAAAAAAGTATAAATATAGTCGATATGATGCATCATATGTTTTGATGCTATAGGTAATGGTTATATGTCCCCCTAAAACACTTCCCAACAGGTATGTCGCGAATCCAGAGACCAGAGCCCTGTTACATAACAAAGTTGCGATTAATCGCAGGTCAGAAAATTAAACGCAACTCAGTTTTCAACCAATCAGGAGCACGTATTTAGGACTACAATTTTGAGAATTGGGTTTCAACGCATCTTTTTATGCAACATGGCACAATTCACTAATTAAAGGAAATTTTACGCATACCTCTAATTCAAAGGTTGGTATAGACAACTTGAAAGCTTGTCCAAATGGTATTGTAGTTCAGTTATTACTATCAGCTTTAAAGAATGCAACGTATTTGTTACCAAGAAATGGACAGAATAAAGACTGTATAACCATGGCATGATATCATTCAATAGGTTCAAGTAAACAATACAAACCGTTTTCCATACTGATTTTATTTTGGTGGGCATAATTAGTAATCATGAATATTCATCAAGGAAGTTAGGGTGTTGTTATTTATATCATCATATCAATATTTATTGCACTTGATCATTTTGGACGTTAGAGGGCACTTTTCAAGAAATTAATGCTAAGGTACGCCTGTACGCAGTGTTTTACGGTATAGTTTTAATGCTTATATTCCATTCTTATCCAAATTTTCAATTGAAAGCCTCAACCAGATTTAGAATTAGATGGATAGAAATATATAGATCTTGTCAGTCATATCTATTTGAGACTGCTAAAATAAGTATCTTTTTTCTTCTTACACGGATACATAATATCATTGAAGACATGTATTGAATCACATTTTAACTATATTATACTAAAACTAATATTCGTGAGGTCAGCCTTATATAAGGATCTTTTTCCTTCCTGGTCTGCAGCATTACTCATGGATTATATATTCTCTTATCACTTGTAATTCTATGAATCTGTTTGATGTCACTTGTAGTTTTATACTATACATTGTATATTTTATTGCTGAGTAAAAATAAACGATTGAACTATTCAAATGTAAAAATAAATAAAAACAATAAAAAATGGAAGACATGTAGACATTGTTTTCATACAAATACATCTTAACCGTTAAATTCTAAACGCTACCTATTATGGTTTAGTCTACATAAACTAAAGGATGTCGGAAAATATCAGGCTTCAAAATCAGTTTAGTACATAGAAAAAGTACAATTAGAAATAACACCTATAACATACTAGACACACTATGCAGTAATATAGCATTATTCAACGCTTTCGAATTTCATAGATATCTTGATAAAATTTATGTTCAACTTTTTCTTTTCCATTCTGTGTTTCTTTTTTTTAATGTAATATATTTTAGAAAACCAAATCTCAATGTGTGACAATGTCTTTTCACCAATTAAAGCAAAGCTGCCAATCTTTTGGCAATATGTTACTTTTTTTCTTGCCTATATATTCAGAAAAATTGCAGTTTGGACAAATCAATGTCCATCTTTACGATGGTGATATTAGTTATTTTTTATATGCCATAATTTTGGGAAGATTGATATCATAAGTTCCCATATTCGTCCCTCCTTGGTCTGTGATTGGCTGTGATTGGCTGATCCCTTCTACAAAACCAACCAACCAACATCCTGTTCTTTCTTTCTCTCCACCTCCTCGTTTACCCTTTTTTTGTATATACTTGGGTGTTTCATTAATTTCCTTGTCATTTTGCTTATGATTAAGATTCTGCTAGGATTGAAAGCTCAAGCTATTTTTTGACTTCGAATAATTATGATGTCCGAATTAATATGACAGCAAGATCTGGGAAAGGCTCATGATTGTATCTTTGTCTTCCTCTTCCCCATCAAAGGGTGAATGTGTGATATTTTGTTTGTATCATTTAGGGGCACTTGTTGTGACAGGGGTAATTATCTCGCTGCTTTAAGTAATAAAAAATCTGTTGATTTTCTAAACATTCTCAACTGATTTATTATGGTCAGTTAACTTTCCCCGAAGAAAATGTTGTTCATGATGATATGAGATTGTTATAATATCATGAACGTGACATCTATATAATATTGATTTATTGTATGGGTAGCACTAAGGTATTTTAATGTGGAATAAAGCCAAAGCAAACCCTTGTTTAATTATCTATTGTCTTCGAGTGTATACGGCGTCATTTTCGATAAATGCCCAGCTTACATGTTATACAAAGCGTTGTGTTAAAATTGATTTGAATCGTGACTTGTGTTGATTAAAGAAGGAAATACCAATGTGAAAGACGAGTATCTCTATAAAAATCATAGTTATTCAACAGGAGCAGGAAAATTGAGATGAACACACAAACTTGAGAAGAACAGGACAACTAAGAACAAGAAAAAGTGAAAAAGGGATTTTTGTCTGTGAAAGCGATTTTTTTTTTGTGAATACGCCAATGAACCAATGTAAATGAGTCTGAGTTTCGAGACTGTCATGACTAATATGTCAAAGTCTCTGTTTGCCAATATCAATCAGTATAAACATAATGGCGAAAAATGCTTTGAGAAATAAATATACAGGACTGTGGAACCAGGGAGGTGACAAGAAAGGAGTGGAATCTCTTCCAATGTTATGTAAATGTACAAGCAATCTGTATAGCACATCAATGGGATTCATTGCATTCCATTATTGTTCACTAAAGCTTTGAAGTTCCATGTGCCGTGCCGCCTTAGCACCAGCAACTTGTCTGTTGTCAGTTAGATGGCTCTAGATCATTTTAATTTTCCCAAATTAGAGGGTTATTTTCGCCCTAAAATAGAAACTGAAAGGGGTGGAATTATCGAAAAACTACAGATTAACAGTTTTTACCAACTTAGAACTTCATTCAACTTATGATTTTAATGCTTTTGACAGAAAAAGGAAAATTACACCCTCACAAAAATACAATATTTAAGGCTGTTCCGACAATTTGCGCATATTTTACTTTCATAAAATTGGATATGTGACTTCCATTCTACGACATAGTGTTATTCACGAGAGCGTGTTTTTGCGTGTTTCTGGTAATTTTGCACTTTAATAATCACAAATTTTCATGAGGATCCATTCACTGGTTCCCGTTATGGCGTAATAGACAAACGAGATGAAATGTATTTAATGACACGGCGAACTGATGCATTGTATGATTACTTTACGCATCTATATTTCCTCGTCCAAGCAACGCATAAGCTCTTTTGTCTTTAACACCTGGATAGCAAGTGCCTACAAGCACCTGGCTCTTTGTCGGCTCGCTACATGGGGACAAAGAGATCAGAGAATGTCCTCTCCTTTCATGACAATTCCCTGGTGGAACGAAGCAAAAATACATGTCCAATCTTGAATGCATTTTAAACCTGCCATGTACTTGTAGCTATAGTTCGACTGATCCTCGCTGAATATATTCTTTTTGGTATCGCTGTGAATTGTTAACTTCGCATGGCGTCGCCATTTAACCCTCATATTTGACTGCGACGAACACACTTCGAACTCCATTAGCTGAATGTAAATTACGAATTACGTGCTCAGTGCGAGGAGAGATGGCAGCGTCCATGATCTGACAGGTTACCATTGTTACTATGGGTACACCATTATGCAACGAGGGGGTATTGGAGACATTATATCCATGATTAGGAATGTGATGATGAACATAGGTAATAACTGATTGTTCCTTTTCATTTACGTTGAATTTGCCATTATTTTATGAATGCACGTTACTCTTCATACTTAGTCCTAATGTTGTGTATCACACATCTGTCTACAGGAATATCGTATTAAGGAATTATTACAGAATTTCCTTAGAATTCCTTGGTCGTACAAAGACCATTAAGTATCAAAGCAATTAATTTACTAATTTGAGCTGTGATTAAGCAAAGGACCAGTTCTACTCTAATAATTCCTTGATCAAACAAATTAACAACAGAATAACAACATAATATCTCTTTCCTCCTACTAGGTTAACATTTCAATTCAATTTAGAGTTGCACTCGTCCACTGGCTCAATTGAAAGAATGTATTTTCACAACAGAACTGTTGGAACACTTTTTAACCTTACGCTTCATGTAATTGCTGGTTTATTTTGTTTTCACTTTCCATGTTGCATAATCATGATGTAGGATGAGAAAATGTACAAATGCTACCTTATTACGCATCACTATGATCAGGGTGCGATGCAGCTATGCTTGGCTACAAACGAGATATAATTCGAAAGCAAAATGATCCAAAAGCCATAAAATGAACTTACCGCAGAATACATATTTGGGGTTAGCAATTAGTTAAGAAATATTCTGTGGAAACTAAAGATGACGGATCAGGGTTTTTTTCCTATCGGCAAGCGTATGGCGGCGCCATCAAAGCAAGTTTGTTCTACCCACTTCGCACAATAACGAGGAATGAGTATTGTTTGCGTGATGTAACATGTGTGAATATTTGAGTGGGGATATTTCTACTGTGTCCAATTTCTTTTCCATTCGGCTCCACCCGTCCACAGTGTTTCTACGTTCATGGATAACCCTCAACATCTGCCTCCTCCACTTGTCTTTGGCCGACAAAACTCTGGAGTCCGGCCAGAATGTATCCGCAACCCTTGGAGAAACGGTCAACATAACCTGCCCTTACGGTGAGGGCGCTGCGCTCAATACTTACTGGTATTTTAACGGCGAAGACGGTCCGCGTCCAATAGCAGCTGCAGCAGCATCTGGTGGTGGCGCCAAAGTAGATGACGCCTTTGCCGGAAAGGTCGGGATGGGAGACGATGGGTCTGCCCTGGTGCTGAGTAATGTTACCTTGAGGGATGAAGGAGTCTACCGCTGTGCCGTCGTATTATCCGGAGGAGCAACAATAAATAATGTTAGAACCAGGTTGACTGTGTTTGGTAAGTGTTTAATAAATGCCTACCCCGTTGCCCTCTGGTGTTTTGTGTATACTCTTGCCCAGGTTTCCAGGAAAAAAACTCTCAAAAGACAGTATGTGTTCCCTGTTGAAATAAGGGTATAGTATAGAGTGCTGGATCGAATGTCTGGAAATTGACGAAGGCACAAGAATGTGTTAATTTTTCCAAAATCCTTCCGAATGCTAGTTCACCCGATATATGTAACAAATGGAATTAAGTTATCAGTCCGGATAAATTGTATCATGTGTAAGTATGCAATGCTACTCATATTCACAACCCCATGGGAGAGCAACCATTTTGTTATTGGGCCTCCTGAATAAAATTGGTTATACATGAAATAAATTCATGAAATTCGTCTGAAGTCGAGACCAACAATTCAGTTCTTAAATGATGTCCCAAATAATGATTTACCCTTTTGTGCATGCTTTCAATAGACAAACACATTATATATCCTGTAATATTCCGTAACCAGGAGTAGGATCTCGAAATACCCAACTTAAACGATTCTGTAGATCACCCGAGGACAGTCATGACTGTGGAGGAAATGAACCCTCGGCAAATTTTCAAAAACGTACCCCAAAGACTACTATATATACTAGATTAATAGTTTGGCGTGTATCTTTTTCCAATCAACCCATATCTTCAAACTGCGCATTTATGTTTACATAACTACCTGGCTTATTTTTTTCATGCTTATTCCACATGTTTGCAGTATAATCCAAATTTGTTCAGCCCTCCAAATGCATATATTGACATGATTGATGCAGCTTATGTTTCAGGATTGGCAGCGTTGGCATCAAGCTTGGTTGGCATCGGCTCTATTTTTATTGATATATTATATAACTCCATCATTGGGCAACCCTCTATAAAGCGCAGATCTGATAATAAAAATACACCACATTTGTACAACGCTTCTCAGATACGAAGTGTTTTTAAGCGCTCTTTGCATTCATACCCGGCTATAGCATGACTACCATTCGGCGCTCACGGCATTCAAGGAATTTCTTTCTACCGGATTCTTGATTATTATTTGAATGTTTCAGGGTTGGCACCTGCCATAGCACCTAACATAACAAAAAAGGGTGATCAAGTACTATTTTTTTAAATTTCAATTGATGTGTATGCATAACCAAATATCTTTGCAACCTTTAAAGTGTACATTTTGATGCTGCTTATACTATTTCAGGGTTGGCACCTGGCATAGCACCTAACATAACAGCATGGGGAGATCTAAAGCGGTTCCAATGGAACCTAACATGCATTCTCCGTGGCGTCTATCCCGTCACCAGTGCATCCCTGAAATGGAATATCGAGGGGCGTGGCCACGTTGATGGGCACCTGTCTATCACAAACGGTCTGGTAAACGGGACCTACGACTTGTCCAACTCTGTCATCATCACCAAGACCGCCCAGGTTACGTGTGTTGCAGTCTATTTGTCGGAAAGGGGACTGGAACATACAGCGATGTCTGTACCGGTGACGTTATCAAGTAAAGTAGGTACGACCAGGGGTATTTAATTGAATGGTATGAGCACGAAAATGTGATGAATTTGGCGCCCCAAAGCCCTCTAGCTCTGACCGTGCCTGTATACACAATAGGGACTTTAAGCAAACAAGACGGGAGTGCCGATCACAACGTTAGCTCTAAGGTCCATTCAAGAAGTAGCGTTGTGTTGGTGCACCCTTCTGAAACGGACCTTAGAGCTAACGTGGTGATCGGCTCTCCCGTCTTCTATGCTAAAGGTCCCCAATAATGCTTGAAATATGCACCGGGAATGATGACTCTTTTAACGAATAGTTTTGTAGATACTATGTTACCCAATATTTTAAGAAGGTACAGAGATATTTGTTACGACAATCTTAATCCACCTGTTTAAACAAGTCAAGTTCAAACAGGAATAACAACCACAACGTAAGATAATTGACATCATTTTGGTACACCTGTACAAAATCAATTCATCAAGAGATTTCCCTCGATAATCTAGAGTGAAAATGGATTTTGATAAAATAAAATAAATCATCAAACTATCTATTGCATATACTGTTTTAACCCCGGAAATCGTTAGTAAGCTATGGAAAATTGCGTCTTTTAATCACCACTGTAATATTCTCATCTTTTTTATCCCCAGGTGCTGGAGCTGTGATTGCATGTATTATCTCAGCATTGTCGATACGACTCGCCATATATATCTTCAGGTTGCGGTGTAAAACTGATGCAAGGCTAGCTAGAGAGGTAAAATATTTGATTATATATACTTTTTAGTAGATAATAATTCTAATAATAATATTATATTCTTATTTCACGCACCCATTTCTTGCTCGTATGCATAATATATACTATGAAACTGTTACTGTTTACAAACTTGCCCCCCCCCCCCCCCCTTGAAAAAAAAAAAACATGTAGCTCAATATGAATTTTAAAACTAAAAAAAAAAATGAAAGAAACAGAGCTTGCAATGTTACACTTGTTTTGTGATGCTTTTTAATACGTTTTATCATTAGCTTAAAACAATTATCAAACGAGTCACAAACAATTAAAAAAAACTTCATCAAAATCCCACCCAACTGCCCAATACGTAAATCGTTTAAATATGACCTGTGATCTGAAGTTCAAGAGCCACAGTGTTTTCCATTTCAAGGTAAAATTAAAAATCCTTTTGATGAATCAAGTGGGTTTTCGAAAGTCCTTCGAATCTGAACATCCATTTGTTTATTTTAATTGACCTCTGATGAAATTGGCTGGGAAACCCTAGGTATATAGTCGTCATGTTGTAGGATTTTTTTTCATACAATCATGTCAATTCTATTTACTTAACTTAAGAATCGCAGATGGCGCTATGCAGTTTTAACTAGAATGAAGTCATATAAGTTGACTTATATTTTACCGGTTACGTATATTTTCATGTGTTTTCATTTTCGCAAACTGTTCTAGATCGAAAAATCATGTTTGTTTTGCACTTTATGTTAAATATTTACTGATATTAACATTTATTACACTTTCGTTCATGCAGTACCAAACACCTTTGATAGTTCTAAAAGAAAAAAAAATAATGAGCAATTATCCAAAAGGATAGCCATTGCACGTATATTAGCTTCTCACACCGGAAGTCCCCTCGTCAAGTGTAAAAAATAACTGTACCGGATCCATATCGACGATATCGTAAGATATTGTTTATTATTAACCGTATCAGACATCTGAGCCATGTGATTTTTACACTTTATTGCCCCGTAAAAGACAGAGCGGTCAATAAATTACTTTATTGCCCGCTGTAAAATGTCTATGGGATTTTGCGTGTAAAACAGCGGGCAATGCATTCACATGCGAAATACGCGGACCGCGATCTCGTGAGCAACCGCTTTTAATTTTGCCATTAGTTTACGTGCATAAATTCAGCGCAGTTTTTGTGCATTGAGCTCGCGACGTGCTTTGTGGACATCATATTGTAAACAAACATGGAAGCGCCCAGTTCGAAGAAATAAGTTTGCTTCGTTCGATGACAACGAATTCGATGGAATTTTGCAAGATATGAATGCTTAAAATATTAAGAAGGCAACAAAACAAACAGCCAATATTCTAAAGGAATATATCGCGTAGAAAAATCTTCGGCTTAATCTGGAAACTTCAAAGTAATTTCATCAAGCAAGAAATGCTGGTAAAGTTACCCTTTTATTTCATGGATTTTTTGTTCGCTCTAGATGTCTGATTTGGTTAATAATAACAATATGGACAATCTCTTTCGTGAGACACAACATTTATGGCCCTGAGTAGAGACGTATTGCCCTCGTCTTCGACTCGGGCAATACAATTCTACTCAGGGCCATAAATGTTGTGTCTCCCTCAAGGCTAGTCCATATTGTATTAATATCGGGTATTGTCGGTTGCGAGAATGAAAATCGTTTTGCAGTTAACCCTTATCATGCTTATGTTGTTTGGTATAAAAAAGATCATAAACAAAAAAATTGTTTCGGTAATGTTTATCGTTTATTTAATTTAACACTATTAATATCTGCTTCCACGCTCCTTCAAACACACAGAGAAAGATTATGAACGAGGCAGAAACGAGAGGTGGGCACTCACAAAGAAAGCCGAAGGTAAAGTATTACATCCTTGTGAGGAAAACTTGCGCAACAGCTTTTTTTTTCATTCTGTATTCAAACCTTCTCATGAATCGGCAAGCAATGCTCTGCACGCTGCTACGGGTGCTCAGGTGCATTATACAGAGTCTGCAGTCAGCGACTATTTTTTTTTTTTGCTTCCAGTAGACTCAATGCAGAAGGAATGCAGTCTGAGATGTAGTCTGCAATTACAGACTCTGTATCATGCATGCACCGAAATCTAGTGGTCTGTGCCTGAAGGCTAGGCAATACAAAGCAGATCGAAGGGGGGGGGGGGGGGGGTGGCAACATAGTCTCTCTTCCACTTCTTGACCTTATATTCTTTTCACACCACTGGTTCATAACCCATTATAGTATGATTTAAAAAAAATAGTTAAAAAACAAAAAAAAAAGGAATCTTGAGTTGCAGTCCAATTTCTTTTTGTACAATCACTGTTTTTTTTTCTCGTTACAAATGAAGTATATTTTTGCATCTTGTTTCTTTTTTTTTTCATTGACCGAGTTGTTGATTTTAAACACAGCATGTTCGAATTTCATTTTACTAACATTTGTATTGATGCAAATCTTAAACGTAACCTTATGATTTTGTATTTTTCTCGGACATTAGACCTCTATTCATTCTTCGATTACTTCATCAAAGACGAAGAACTGATCAAGCTTGCTGACCTGGCCACCACCGATGAGGGCGCATTCTTTAAGCTTTGCAAACGCCTCCATTTGACCGAAAGCCAGGTGAATTATGCGACTGCGCGAAGTACCCAGTCTACTGGTGATACGTCGGGTGAACCTGATACATGGACACTTGCGAAGTACGTGCTGATTGAGTGGCGGAACGAAACCCGCATGGCGAAACAGAAGAGTCGGATGGGGAAGGCGCTGGTCAAATCTGGACTAAGTCATCTGCCTGGTGATTTTTGTGAAGGTGAGAAAGGAATGCCACACAATTTTAATTGTCTTCTTATAATTAGATGCGGAAAAATTAGACGAACAGGCCAGAAATAAAGGAAAACATTCCAAGGATATTTTTCCTCACCTTTGAATTTTCGGAGTCGCGCGCTCTTCAGCTCTGGCAGCGATAGAAAAAAGTTAATAGGAACGATATACCGCTCTCAATATCGTTTAGAAATTGAACGATTATTTTACAGGCGATGTGTGCCGAATGATGTGGTTTCATGCAAATTTAAGACTTTTACAGTAGTGACATTTTGTTCCGACCATTTTGGAGGTGAGATATTTTCGGTACATTTCTTTAAAAAAAATATGCATTGCCAAGTCATCAGAACCAAGGGCCAGGTGAATGAGTTCATTTATTTTAATCAAACAGTTCACCACTTGTTTTTTTACACTAAATATTAAATGACTTTCCCTAGTATACCTACAGTTCAACTCACCGATGAGAAGCTAAGCGAGATGGCTTCTGCTTTTGCTGAAAAGCCGGACGACATTTTAAAGCAGCTTGGTCTCAACTTAGGCTTCAGTCCATCTACCATCGACGTGTACCTCCATAGAGACACGGGATATGCCTCAGGGATTCAGGAGTTGATTTTTGCTTGGAGAAAGAAGACTAATAGAGATAGACAAGTCCTGGGTCTTGTGGATGCACTGTTGAAGGATGATTGGCAATGGGTGTTGACTTGAAATATTGAATATGAGTTACAATTTGGTAACATTCAACAGACTGGTATTAATTTACATATTTATTTGCGATGCTTAAAATCCAATTCGGAAATGTTTTCAAAGCTCAAGTAAAGCTTTGGTAAAAGCAAACATTTTCACCCCCAATTTTTTTCTTTGAATCTAATTAAAATAAAATATAATATCATGAATATAATGCGCAACGATTGTGTGAACAATGAATGCGTTTCGGTAAAGCTATAACCTACAATGTGCAAAATATCTTAGAGTGAATATATATTTTTTTTGATAAATGATTACTCCCCACACACAGAATTAAAAGAAAATTTGAGAATTTAATTTTTGTACACATCTTTTTATTATTCTTTTGTCAAAATGTCGGAAATAACCAAGCATATGCCCGATAACAAACAAAATATTGCTATTACCAAGAGAGAGTGCTAAATATTATTTAAATGTCAAATTTAGATTCTGAATAAACTTCAGTTCACGAAAAATTATGCTATGATCTTAAAATGTATGTCATGATATACATACCATAACATGCACATTTCTCAATCTTTACCAAAGCTATATTTAGGCGTGCAGCTTTAGAACTTAAGTTACTGCCTTGAATTAAATGAATATTTTGAACAATTTGAAAAATCATCTTTGTCAAAGAGTGATTGTATTCAAGTATATTTGGTTAAAATATATTTTAAAGGCAAATATGGTCTACATATGTTTTACTGTCACATAATTATGAATATTTGTTTCCTTTATGGCTTGCCATATATCCCACTTAGCATGAAAGTTATGCTCTGTACGTGTGAGTTTGCCGGTGCACACCGCAGACACAGGCATGGCATACTCGAAAATGACATCAATTAATTCAATCAAATTAAATTCATTTATATTCGATTATTTTCGAAAATTCAAACACATTTAATATCATACAAATGATAATGAAAATAAGAAATACAAGAAATATGTTGTTTCTAAATTCTAGTAATATCATACTAACAAAAATAATAGTACATGTATAAAGGTATCAAGATAAATATATTTCGAAGCAAGTTTTGAGTACAAAAAGAAATGAAAAATAAAGAAGCTTGTTTAGAAGGCCGGCCCCTGTAAATTCTGGATAAGTCTCGTTTTCAGGGTGAACAACCATCTCACCTGAAAGTAGTGAGAACCGTGTAAATAAGATAATCTTACAGTCAATCTTTCGAGCAGAACTTATTGATTGTCAGCTATCATTATCGATGTTTTTTGGCATAACACCGGCTTCTTAAATAAAAAAAATAAAAAAGTTGTTGGTCAGTTTCAAAATTAGGATCTTACCATGCCTAAATTACCGTTCAAAAGCTATATGTCAGAGAATTATTTGTAATAGATTGAGAATTGGGACTTCATCATATCCCAAAACATGAATTTGGTTTGAAGACCGAGAAGGCGGGGGGGGGGGGGG
>BQKZ01001197.1:40883-53958 GCA_036244855.1 Temnopleurus reevesii | reverse complement strand
CCCCCCCTCCACCCCATCATATCAATCGATTGCAGAATAATAGACAAGTAAGGTACTTTTTTGACCGACTCCACGACTTCTGTCTGAGAGAGACCGAGATGTATTACTTATCATTCCTGCTAACCGTTCTTCATACGCATTCACTAATTGAATTATATAAGTATATATAGTTTGTACATAGACCCGGTTCTTGCTTGTGCAGATATCATGGATATTGAAATCACATGAACTTCGGTCATCAAACTCTGTTGAGTCTTCAACGGCAATGTTAGTTTACGATGTAACTCAGACTTTGAGCTTAGGACACTCTAAAATAATTAAAACAGTTTGCTTGCCCTATTTAAATGCCAGTTTATTATGGTTACTATATTTCAATTCAATAAAAATCACCACATGATTATCTTTACCAACGTGAAAAACAAATTGTACTTATGAAAGTAATTAAATTGTGATTAAAAGAAAAGAATACTATTCAGATGTATCTTCCCATGCAGATCCAACATGCACAACTTCAACTTAAAATAAAACCCAGAATCAATCGAACCACTCGATTTTCGTTATATTCTTTTGATGAATTTATGAATATTGTTCGTTTGAACGTAGAAATCTGTTTTGGAAGAGGCCAGTGGTTCAGATATTGAACTACCGTACTCCCTGAGCCACAGTGGAAATAGTACCATCCTGTATTTCTTGCTACATGTTTATAATTTGCTACGATAAAATCGACTCGGCTAGCTTCATTATTGCGAAACCCCGATAGCACATTACATCACGTGCAAAATGAATGCAAATTCACATCCCACGCATATTACTATCGGAAGCCCCATTCACTTTTATTCCGCGTCGGCTTGCGATCCATTCATTTGGCGCTCCGTAGGAATAACGGTTGATTTGTATGATTTGCACTTGTTTAACTACTAAAATAAGCCAGAATACATACATACGCAAACAAAAATTCTCCTAATTTCGTATATGAATATATTCTGTACATACATTGTCTCGATTCAAATCAATTTCTGCATCCTGACTATGCTAATACATACCTTTATGTAGTAAAATACACGGGACATGTTATTATTTTTTCCGTTCGTGAATAGTTTGTTTCCTATCTTCTTGTATTTTTAAATACAGATAAAAAGAGCTCATCGGGGGAACATAAAGTGAATCTGGTTGCTATACTTGTTCCGACTATATTCATAATAGTCTTGTTCGGCGTCGTTGGAATCATTTATTTCGTGTGCAAGAGAGAAAAAGGTAATGCAAAATCATTTTCCCCTAACTGACCATCACAACAATCATTGAAGATGAATCAGTACAGTGTTAAAGCCCAAGTATAGTTTTGGTAAAGATAAAAAAAAATGAACTTCGGGGATGTTTATCATGACATGTAATTCTTATACACATTTTGAGAACATTGCATATTTTTTTTTTACACGAACTGATTCTTTTGAAGAATTGAATCTGACCGTTGAATCATATTTAGCGCCCTCTCTTGGTTATAGCCTTATTTTGCTTGTTATCGGGCATATACATAGTTATTTCCTAGATTTGACAATAGAATGACCTAGATTTATCGACAACAATAGAATTAAAATTAAATTAAAATATTTTAATTTAAACTATGAATAAGAAAACTGTTCTTTTAATCATAGTTTCATGTCTACTTTCACCCTGGGATGAATTATCCGAGTTGTATTTAGTTAGCTATCATCGTCTTGCTATTAAAGACGGCTTAACTTTTGTGGCACCCATAGATTTATCAACGTTTCAACATTTTGCGTATAAAAGAGGGTGGTACAAGAAGTTAAGACGTCTGGGCAAGTAGCAAATAGCTTACCGCATTCAGTGCAATTTGCCGTAAATTATCAGGTGAATTTATATCTGCATCAGATAATCATTTTATGTTTTGCCTTTGACATTACTAGCTAACGGGCGTTTCAAGTACACTAAAGCTGATCAAACAGGTAAGTATCAGCCAGATTCCGCCCCCCCCCCCCCCCCCCCCCCCCCCCCCCCCAAAAAAATTATAAATGACTAATGATAATAAGAAAGTATTAGAAAATAGATAAATAAATATATTAATTAAAGAAATAAAAAAAGAAATAAGTGCAATAATTATAATAGTAATTAACACCAATGATGATAATCATAATAGTAATAACAATAATGATGATAATACCGATGTTAATAACAGTGATACAATAATAATGAATAGATAAATTGATAAATACAAAAATCTCAAAGTAGATAGCTCCTTCTAAAGATAAATAAGACCAAAGATATACAACTTCTCAAGACGTGAAAGGTTCATCAAAAGGTTTATAACATATTTATCATGTTTATGTCAATGGTTTGAAATATTATTTTCCCACATATTATATAAATTTCCTTAAAACGTAAGCAAAAATGTGTTCCTAATTATGTACATTTGCCATTCTCTAGAAATCGTGAAAATCTGAATTTAAAATTCAATGCTTAGGCCTATAATAATTGGATATAGTGGGTTTTATATACTGGATAGATTTCTCTCTATTCATTGATTGGTTTAATGAATGTCACATGATTAAAAATAAACCAACTATCTTAGTATCGAATAGCTATTTACGGATATAATCCGTAAATAGCTAGTCCTTTGTACTATTTACGGATTCGATAAACAGTAGATGGCGCTCTTCCCGAATACCCGGTATAGCGAGCGATGAACCATGTGCGATGAAATATGTGCGATTAACTTTGTGCACAGGAAGTTTGACTATTTAAATGTTATGGTGACTACCAAGTATCATCAAGTGGTAAGTTTGAAATCCATTATTTTATCTTTTTTACAAATCCAGTATATAAACCAAATATACACTGTGTTCATTCAAGGTTCTGGATTAAAACTATGGTCCCTCTGTGCCTGCAAAAGTACTATTTGCTTCGGGTCTGCGCCCCTCAGCAAATAGTACTTTTGCATGTTTGCAGGCACATCGGGCCCATAGTTTTAACCAGAACCTTTCATAACAGTATATATTTGTATATTGAAAACTAGTGGATGGAAGCTTCTGGGCCCCGTTGCATAAAGCACTTACCGCAGACAAAACAGTGAGTGGTAAGTGCCCCAAACTACGGTAAGTGCCCAAAATTACGGTTAAGTTACCGCAGGCGGTTTACAATCCGTTGCATAAAGCCACCAGCGGTAAAATTCAGCAGTATCTCCCTCCCCAAAGCTACGGTAACTCTACCACAACCACAGACTCTTGCGGTAACTAAAAAAATACAGCGGTAATTAAAAAAGGCACCAATAAATTACATTTTTAACACAAATTTTTCATGCTCATTTTCCAGGTACTCGGGTACAACCTGAGATGGACTTTGACGAGATGTTAAAGGAGGTTGCCAAGAAACTTCACAAGAATGACGAAATTGACACTTTGGGTAAAAAGCTTGGATTTGACCCGGCAGATATTGCTGCGTACATAGCGACGAACAATAAAACTCAACATACAACAAATGACGGAACCCTTCAAATGCTTCGGGACTGGCGGAAGCAACAAAAGAAATCAACCGAACGAGCAGCTTTAAAATCAGCTTTGGAGAATGCAGGACAAATAAGAATTGCCGATGAGCTATTTCCTTTAGCTCCTACAACGTGTTAAACATGTTGAATGAAAAACGATAACAATAATGATAATAAGATGCAAGTATAAAGCGCACGTATCCATTTTGCTGAGTGCTCAAGGTACTTTGCATCATTATCAATCTGGTAGTTGCCCGGCGTACATCAGCGCACATGACATTTCAAGGAACAATATTCCTGCTCCGTACCCATTCACCTCACCTGGGTTGAGTGCAGCACAATGTGGATGAAATTCTTGCTGACGAAAATTAACGCCATGGGTGGGATTCAAAGCTACGACCATCTGTTTTCTAACCATGTATATATGGATAAGAATAAATAACAACTATACTAATAAATCTCTTGATTTTCATATTTTTAAAGAAATTGGACAAAAGAAACGTATAAATATTTCATTTGTTTTATAAACCTGTAGAATAGTCTATTTACTTAAACAATCGTTTTTTTCATCACTTTGATTTATTAGAGTATTATACATGAAGTCATATATTGACGATTCTCTTACATGAAATGATATCGTTGGAGACCTGGTAATAATTGACGTCCCAAATTTGATAACTTTGTCTATAATGATATTTATTTGTTTTCATCATTATTTTTTGATGAAAATTCATAATAATCTGTCGGCCCAGCGTTTTTGGAATTTAAAAACACTCCCTTGACGCACAAAGACACATGCCATGCGGTGGACTGACGCTCACGGTACGCTCGTTGAGCGCACGCTAAACGTCAATCCAACGTCTGATCTGCGTATGCTGTCCTTCAAGGGAGCGTTTTTTATTTCCCAAACGCTAGGACGACGCAGGCTAAAAACGCAAAAGTAAGACGCAGGCTTTATATCAAGCAATATCTCATGTTAATCGATTTCAACATGTGGAAACTTGGATACAGTAAACATGAGAAAACTTTAAATCTTTAGATATTAGTGGTAATTAATATGTAGTACTCCTTTTATCTATTTTTGCCATATGCTTATTTCAATTAATTTTCTTCATTTTGATAATTCTATAGACAAATTGTTTATCTGTAAGCTACTCATTTTATTTACATTTTCTCTTGTTTATGTATAATTTCTATGTTTTCTTTTTGAACCACCAGGAAGAACAGAGTGATGATGTTAATGGCTGTGAATGAAGTGCTCCAACCGTAATTTCATCATTTCAATTATTTATCTTTCTATTTGTTTCAGTTTGTATGTATACATTTATATTGTTTTTCTTTGTATTTTTAGTTGCTTTATTACCTAACGGAAAATAAAACCAAACCAAACCATTCTTTTGACAGTTTTTTTTAAGAAAGGTGTGTGCCCATCTTGTTAAATAACTCTCTTTTCTGTCAGGAGCATGGTTTGCTAATGGTTCCCTGCCCATGGACATGGACACATTATGTATATGTTTAAACGTTTATTGTGTTAGTTAATATTTGTTTGTTTGTGAAAAGCATAGAGAATTTCCCGAATTGTTATGCGCTATATAATTTTTTTATTTCTCTTATCATTATTATTTTGATTAAAAATTATTTTAGTAGCCATTCTTTGTTTTATTTTGTTTGGGATTTTATGTTAGATATTGTTCACAACTTATATGTTCATGTATGTTTTCTATTTTGCTATGACTATAATTATTACTAAATATAGGGCTTCCATGGAAAATCGTTCAGCTGCAATGAGTTAAAGAAACCCCGATAATAAAAGGAAAATTAGATCAATTAATAGATAAAAGGTTTATTTTGTTCAAGTATAATATGGAAATATCAATTCTACTGAGGTATTAAAGGAAGAATGGTGTTGATTACTCAATTTATCAATTTTTGATAAATCAATACACAATCTTAATGAGGAGTTATCTTTGTATGACATTATATATTATGCCCATTTTGTCAATTCAAGGGTGTTCATTAGTTGTGAAAATGCAGATTTTTTTTCCTTTTCCGAAAACAAATTAATGTCAGGATGAAGTTCTCTTTTAGAATACGATCCTCTTCACGGGACTCATATAAGTAAATTGATTATGCCTAATCTAAGTGCAAAATATGAAATGTTATTATTTTCCATAATTAAAAAAGCCTAACTGATTAGCAAATATTGGTACAATTATTGATTTATTCATCAATTGACCGATTGATTCGCCGAGGCTTAGATAAAAGGAATGAAAATATGGCAAAGACCGAAAACAATGGAACGAGAAGGAAGTGAATTAAAGAGAGAGATCGAGAGAGTGGGAACGTAGAGTGGGAGAGCCAAATGAGAAAAGGGAGGATTAAGAAGAAGAAGAAGCCATGGAAGAAGATTATAAAAGAAGAAGAAATATAAGAAGGAGAAAGTTAGAACTACAGAAAATGGTGAGGAAGCGGACATTTGGAAGGAAAGAGTAAGGGGTGAAGTTTGCAAATCAGTTGCAGATTTTAACGATAATTTTCATTCGAGTATGATACGCACTTCTAACAAGACGCGCATGAAGCAATGATTTGGATTGGCGCGTTCTGATCTATTGCAACGTGCTATCAATCGCAACTTTTGAACAGCACCCCCTAAGACGATTTAGCACATCTTTCATGCATCAATACCTCTCGATCACACATGGAAGTGTCGATGTTTCAATGTTAAATGAGAATCTACCCCTAGAATAATCGTGCATACTAAAGGTCTTCATCTCAAATTTGGCGCCCCATTTCAGCTATTTTGCGCCCCATTTATAAGCACTTTTGGCCATCAAATTTTGGCGCCCCCCTCCCCCCACGGTGCGCGCATGCAACCAAATATCATATTTTACTCATTGAATAAAAATAGCAAAACAATCCAAACTCAACATGATAAATAAATGAATATCTCCTTTAATGTATACGATACACATTGTACACATCACCCATACATTTCTTAAAACTAGGTCAGGGGACGAAATATTTATTCTTAAAGGGGAATTACACCCAGACAATAATGTTTGGTCAGTAAATGAAGAAAAATCAGATAAACAAACTGTGAAAATTTGAGCAAAATCGGATAATACGTTCAAAAGTTAGGAATTTTCAAAGTTATCATTTCCACCTGTGTTGGGCATCCTTGAATTGGCAACGTAACACCAATTAGCATAATATGTGATGTCATACATGGACAACTCCTCATTCACTCTGTATATAAATTTATTGAAAATAGATCAATATTATATTTCAAATGAGGAATCACCACCGTTCTTTCTGGAATGCTTGCAGAATTGATGTGGCTGTAATATATCTAACCGAAAAAAACTAAATTCTGTTTACTTTTCTGGAAAAAGAGGAAAATGTAAAATTTTGTGTACAAAGTCAATGGAGAGTTCTCCATGTTGGCAGCCATTTTGTGCATGTACATTTGCCAATTTAAGGAGCCCATGAGGGTTGTAAATCAAAACTTTGAAAATTCTTAACTTTTGAATGGATTGTCCGATTTTACTCAGATTTTCACAGTTTGTTCATCTGATTTTTCTTCATTTAATGATAGCAGTTTAATGTCTGAGTGTAGTTCCCCTTTAAACATCACAAACGCATCTTTTAAAACAATATTCGTTTTTTTTTTCTTTGATCATATGAGTCTCTTGCATATAATTTGTCATTCATTTCTATGTAACTCATCATTTGTATTTTCAAAGTTTGTATGTTATGGTTTGATTTTAATAAATACATGTACATGAATTAGAAAAAATATATTCATTTTTCTGGTCTTTAGCTGTGGAATGATTTACCCAAATCCCTCAGAGGCTCACACGGAGACTGATTCGGACGTCCGGAGCTAGTCCAGTTGAGGACTGTGTGTCCTGATAGCACCACCTCTGCATATTCTTTTACACTGAATACACAGGGACTGCTAGCACTAAACCACAGAGTCGTTGCACAGCCCTCTGATCTGTATACCCCTCTGATCGTGGTTGAGTGCTTGCAGATCTTTGTGTTCAGTGTAAGAGAATATGCAGAGGTTGGTGATATCAGAACACACAGTCCTCAACTGGATTATCTCCTGAGCCTCAGCCGAAAACGAAGCGAAATTAGGCAATACATATTTTTTTTTTAACTCAGATGTTTTTTTTTCCTAATTTATCATCTTAATCCCAAGGCCGAATCGCATCTTTTCATTAATAATGCAGATCAGGCTGTGAACTGACTTTCGTCAGGCTGTGGACTGACGTTCGTCTTGCATTAAATGAATGTACGTCGAACGTCAGTCCACCGTATGACCCGCGTTTTTCTTCAAAAACGCTTGGCTGACGCAGGGTAAAAGCGCAAACGTATGAGTCGTCCTTAAATGTCGTCGGAACCATCGATTATACAAATAGTAATCTCTCACTCAATTCCAATAAATGACTCTCATTTAATTCAGTTTAAATAAAGTTTTATTTATAACGATTTGTCAAGAAGGATGAATATAAAATATGAGTGTACAATCATAGAGATCATAGAGATACATTAAATACATCACCCATTCTGTGTGGGATGATCGGTAATTTATTCATGCATTCATCAATTAATTAATCAATAGACCAGTTTTGTATTCTGGTAATGTATTCAAATTTTATGCACGCTTCTTTGTCAAACGCACAATTACACATTATTTGACTGTTCACCTAATAAAAAATAATAGAAGGAATGTGGATAGCACGATGAGGTTGTTGCTAGGTTGGCCAAGCTACAATGTTTGTCCAACCTAGCAACATTAAGGCATGCAAGTAGCATATATTCTGATTACTCTCATTATTTGTTGACAGCTGAATACAAAGTTTTTTTCCAAGGGCAAATGTGAATATATTTGAATACATTAGGAAAGTCGTCTATTCTCACTGCCCTGCATTAAATCAATTCGTTCATATCCAATGTTTATTAAATAGTATTGGAACTGCAGTATATCAGAAATCTGATTTTTTTTTCGACATTTCTCATCATATATATACATGTATCTGTTGAATGATACATCCGTTTGCAGTAATATTCAATTCAATACAATTTAATTCAAATGTTTTTTTTCATTTTCTTATGAGTGATATACAAAAATAGTTGCAATTTATATAGCGCGTGTATCCACCCCGCGGAGTGCTTAAAACAACACAAACGAATACAATGGAATTTTCAACAAATCAAGGAAATGTATATAAGATATTTAAAACATTATCAAAACATAAATTTCAATTAGCACAGAAAAAATTATGAAAAATTTTGAATGATTTTGTTATAAAATCATACATTCAATCTAAATAGAGGAACCTTAAAATGTTAAAAACTTGCTATAGAGATTTTGCAATAATTTGTTATATGTGGCCGCGTAAACTTAACTCTCTAAACTTTTATGTACCGTATTTTCAGGAGCTGCTGCTGCAGCTTATTCAAACATTTTTATTTTTTTTTGTTATAACGCAAATTTTTTTTACTGTAAATTTAGATGGTGGCAGTACCAAACATACTACTATAGGTAATACGAATATGTTTTACATACTTTTCAAAGAATATATGTGAACATTCAATATCAATCACAACAGACTCGAGTTCAATCCCGAGTAAAATAATACTCACATTTGACGGATAAACAAAACATTTACATATACATTAACATGACAATATAAATGATAATATACATGATAATAATAAATTTATAAAAAAAAAAGTGATTTTGATGAAAATGATTATAAAACTATGACAATAATAATGATAATGATGATAGTAATAATTATAATAATACTAATATGTAATGATAATAATTTACATCACCTGACATTAAGTACTATCCCGGAACACTATTGATGAAGACAACCAAATTAAAAAGAAAGTAATCGCTATATTGGCGACGACTTGAAACTATAACATACAAATGCATTGTATTTTAAGTAAAGTAAACAAAAGCAGCCAAAAATCAAAACAAACAGCAAAACTAAATAAATCTGAACTAATCTGAAAAATACAGAAATATAAATTTGTAAAATCATTTTTTGTAAAGTGACATAATCTTCACACAGAATTGAGCAAGCCTTTTCAGCTCCTTGTAGTTCACCGAATTAAACAAATCCCCCATCTTTAAAACATTAGGCCTCTTTCTATAGTATGGTTTGATAAAAAAATTTCTTTCTTTGATTTAAAGGTGTGAGTTAACCTTAATACGCGCAGTACGTCACGATTTAAAGTTTTCCCTACTTATACATCTCCACGCTAGCATATTGAAATCGACGTTATCGTGAGATTTTGCTTGCTATCACAAATCAAATCAAAGAGATGTTTGGGTGAGAATAGTCGGTCAGTCCATCAACGCTGGTATTTTGATATCAGACCTCCAAGTTCTGCCTTTTCTAATGCTGAATCAAGATCCTGGATAGGTCCACCAGTTTTCTCCTTCCATCGGAACAGCACCTCAAGATATGCAGCACCGTAATTATATTGACTCTGTGAAAGTATTTTCATTGTGATCTGGTATCCAAATCCAAGTGTTATACATAGTTCTGTGTATTTGTCAACAGGAAGCTTTTTTGACAATTTGAGGAGTTGTTCATCAGTTACCTCCGTCTTTACTGACCCTGGGAAATAAAAAACCAAACAAGGAGGAATTAATTGAACAATAGATTTTCCTAAGAGTTGGTGACTCCAAATCACTAGGGCGTATATATTCATACTTTAAGGCAGACTCACAACTTAACATTTTTAGCCCGCGTCGGCCCAGCGTTTTTAGCTTGCGTCAGTCCAGCGTTTTTAAAAATGAAAATGCTCCCTGGACATACAGCATGCGCGGATCAGACGGTGGACTGACGTTCGGTTTGCGCTTGAGGAGCGTACGTCGAGCGTCAGTCCAACGCATGACCAGTGTCTTTGTGCTTCAAATGATTTTTTTTAATTTCCTGATACGCTGGGCCGACGCAGGCTAAAAACGCGAAGGTGTGAGTCGGCTTTTTATCATGCGTCTTCACAAATACACGCAGTTATGACGATATTCACAACGCATGTCATTATCATGATTATGCATGAAATTGAACTGATTTTATATATTTTAAGACAGGCAGTGTTTCGCATAAGTCTCAAGCAGAACTTGTGAAATACTAATATTTTCTGGATATTAGCTAAAAGTTACGCAGGGGATGTTTTGTAACAATGATAAAGCCATATGCTTTCCACTTAATATCAAAACTTCAAAGCACATTATTCATGTGGAATCTGGCGCATTAAAAGTACCCCTATTATTATTATTATTATTATTTTGATCATTTTATTTCGTGCAGGATGCATAAAATATGTCATGTAGGTGTTTTTTGCGAAATTGTATGATCGATTCGTTAAACAATCGCTTGAAAATAGTATTAAACTGGTTGGCAAACTTCATATCTTATAGTAGTTGAGTGCCAGACAATTACTGCATTCCGCCGCCGAGCTGACAAGCAAAAAAAACCTGGACACAAAAGTCTTGAACCTATTTCGGCCCCCTTTGATTCGATGTTGTTCTCTTATCCAAACAAAATGTTTACGGGGTACGCCCCGCCCCCATGCAGATGCACCTGTTTCATGTAAGCATGTGCGTATAAATGTACCTTAATCATCGCCACCACAATACCATGGAAATTTGAAATCAAGTGCCACCTAGATTGTTCAAGTTATCTTTTCTTGCGACTCTGCTGGCATCAATCTTCTGTAATTATGTATACAAAAATAATATTCCTCACCAGTATCTAGAGAGTCTTGCTTGCTGCCTTTAGTGTGATCCTTCTTCGGTGATTGCAGCGTTTCTGTGATTAAAATAAAGTAAAAGTATGTCATGGTAATTTTTATGGCGGATATACACTTTTTTATTAACATGATAATGCTCATAATCCTGTAAAATGTCAAGCTGCTTGAGGGGAATTAAGGGAATTTGATATCAACCCCCCCCCTCCTCCTACGCCCCTACCGTCTTTTTGGTACACTACAGATGTGTATGTTTTTTCTTCTTTTCTTCGTTGTTTTCTTATTTCCCGTTATTTTTCTTTTCCCCCTTTTCTTTAATCATATACAGATATTGAATACATCACTACTTACGGCTTGTGCCAGCCGAGTCTTAGATATGGAAATTAGGTCTCAAAACCTGTTTTTCAATCTTTCATCAGGCATGTCAGGCCTATGATAAAACCTAAACTATAAGATATAAAATACCTGATCGATTAAGGTATTGGAATTATACAATCCTGACAATTATATATTCAGGCGATGTAAGCTGCAGCTTTCCGATTTGTCGGATATTTTCTGTTAAAAAGATTGCGAATGATTGTTTTTGTAATTAGAGAAATGCTTTTTATAAAATAATGAAGTGGTCCTCCTCTGTAGAGGTCCTCCTCTGCATTTGCTTCTGTCCCATATGACGTATCCAATTGTTCCATCTATTTCAGCTAATAATTAGTTGTTTTTTTCTTTGCCTCATTCGAGGATTTATTTGATAAAAACATTAAACAACTCATTAAATGAATCAAATCAACAATTTCAAAACAAGAATAAAGTTACAATTTGGTACATGTATACACTTCAACTATTGCCTGAACAAATCAGATCAAACAAAATGAAAAGTAACTAGTTGCTCCTGACAACTAATGCATTTTACTGAACAACACCAGGATGATTTATAAATATATAAATGATATAAAATCAGACTATCATATGGTCCCCATCATGGAAAATATTGTAATTGTTACGTCGTTAGGAAAACATTTCCAATATTGCATACCGTAGTCCTATGATAGCAATGATGCTGATATAACACGATAAAATCTATTTCCATAAATTGAGTCGAACGCCAATTCAGTGTTCGTTTGTAACTATATTTAAATCGGAACCGGCTTGTGATTTTTGTATCCGCACAGCTGAATACACGGTGTACGGATCTTTAGCCTGGTAACCCATCTTATACATGTTATATTTTACGAAAATACTTTTTATCGTGTTATATCAGTTTCCTGTAATTATATATTTTTCTAAAACAATATTTGTTCCTCACCATGATCTAAAGCTTGTTGCTTGCTGGCTTGATTACTGACTTCATTCGATGATTGCAGGGTTTCTGTGATAAAAAGAGTAACAAGAAGATGTCATGAGATTTGTGATGTGATTATAAATTTGATATTAATCAATAGTAAGTAACTTCCCAAAATCATGTAAATTGCACGTTGAATGAATGAAATCTTACATTTGGCAATCTCTCCTTACTATCTTGTGAGTAGATTCAAAGAATGATACGCGACAAATATACATTTTTTTTAATTATACATAGATATTAAATACAACATAAACGCTAACTTTATGGTAGCCGAGTCTGGAATATGGAAATGAGGTAGCGAAAAAAATTATTTTGATCTTTTATCATGCATGTAAGATAGTATAAAATGTATGAAACAGGGTCATGCGAGGTATTGGAATTATCCAAATTATGTATTAAACGGATGTACTTTATGGCATCACCCTAGTCACAGAAGCACGCCTCCACCCCCCCCCCCC
>BQKZ01001196.1:87492-108324 GCA_036244855.1 Temnopleurus reevesii | reverse complement strand
GCTCTATTCAATGCTACATAGATGAGTAATAGGGGAAGAATGGTAATTTATGAAGTACTCTAAAGTACTCTATTAAAACAACAGGATTGTAGGTCATTTGAAAACAATTTTTTTTCTTCAAATTTTAGTCATTCAATCTTTGAAAGAATATAAACATTTTCACTGAGAAACTAAAATGGCCCAAGACTGATTAATTAGCGAAACTTTCCATTTCCAAACAAAAAAGCTCTTGCTCAGGGCAGTACAGGTTACATACTGTTCATGTAAGCAGTAGTTTGAGCATTGTAAGTTAACCCATTTCTTTACATTTTATTGCTCTACTGTGAAAGGGAATTAATTGGCAAACATATATTTTCGCGAGTTCACTGAATTTTAGACATATTTATAAATAGCAGACCTTATTTTCACACTTTCATTGTACACAGATCTATGGGAATTTGGATTGGAAAATTAATCAAATTTACTGTCGCCAAAACAACCCCCAACGAACCTCTGCCTCATATATGAATTATAACTTACGCCCTTCAATTGAAAAAAAAAAACATAACAAGACTCATTCCCACTCTCAAAATAATTCTATACTGCAAAATATTAAATCTGAATGTGAACAGTCCCTTGTACTCATTTAACTTCACAGCTGCCAGTGGAGGGAACATATGACTTGGCAGACATTTTACAAAGTAAACTTATCTCAAGGTCTCAATGATATGAGGAAAGGTCATTAACATTCTTTATGATAACATTTTCTTTTCAACAAAGTGAAACTTGAGGTCTAATAGTAATACACAATGGGGGATTGTGCATAGAATGTATGTGTTAGTTTGACCAGAACAAACTGCTCTTTGAATAATCTAGGGGCAAATTTTCTGTTGGCTTGCATTTTTACTGCACTTAATTTATTTTAGAAATAATTTATATAGGACTACAATTTTACAATCCTCCAAATTATACAGATATCAAAGACTGTTCTGTATAAGACCAAGATATGACCAGATGTCCCCACATTCTTAAGAATGTAGATTTTAGTTGAAAAAAGTAGGCCCTACATTGTATCAAATATTATAAAATTTACTACATTGAAACCCTTTTCATGTTTTTTCTTTTAATTTCCAAATTTCGAAAAACTGCAAAAATATGTTCAACCTAGGAGAGGTTCACCTTTGAAAGTAGTATGTTTATGCTTATTCATTTCAAAAGACTCATTTCACTTTTTGATAGGCAATTATTTGACAAGTTCTAATTAGGCAGAGTTGACAAATTAAATCAATTACTAAAAATAAACAAATAGATCATTATAAAACTAAAAGATAAGAAAAATAAGGAGCAATGTTCAATAAAACTTTAATTAAATATACATGTAGGCCTATATGTACATGCATACTTTAGACAAAAGACAATTTTAAATTTTAGCCAGTTACAGAACTTGCCGCCGAAAACAGTGAAATAGGGGGGCCTCCGAAACACCGTAATCAAGGATTAACTGAACGGATACCTGCTTCGTACAGTAAACAATGTCTACGGGTAGTCAATGGCGCATCTGTACTTAATATTATTTCCTTCCTTTTATGCTACTACATCCGCTCTAAAAGGGATACATTTTGTGTCATAGGTTTCGAGGGCGAGGACATGGCGTATTTTGCTTTAACTCCCCCTCCCCCACCCCTCAAAAACGAAGGTGAAATTACCAAAGTCATTGTGTCTATTTACACTGTATGCGTCTATGTATAATCTACATTTGTTGATTCAACCAGTAGAGGGCATGAAGCAGTTTGCTTCAATTTCCCTATCCCATCCCCTCCCCCCTCAAGATTTTATATTTAATATCTAATATGTTATTTTATGATTTATATTATGGTATTCATTTAAACATGTTAAATGTGTTGATTCAATCATTATCTGCAAGTACTACATACAATATCTGCTGGGGTTATTAAAAGTGCTGCTTGGAGTATCCCCCCATCAAAAGGGGTTCTGTAAATTAATAAGAATCATTCATTTAGTGTATACAGTGTACAATCTACATTTTGAAATGTATTGGTTCAATCAAAAATAAACTGGAGGTTGTGGATTTGAGTCTCTTCGGCTGTGACATACTAAAACACAGATGGAAGTTGCTACTATCTTGTTTTTCTTTCAAAATTTTTAAAGGATAGAGCAATGTCAATCTGGTGCTCCTACGTAAAAAATGTAGTTGCCTTTATAATACAGTATAGACAGGGATGTGGAAGTTTTTAGCTCCAATCTCCCTATAGTACAGACAACTACGTGTACATGTACATTACAATGTCAATATTGGAGAGCAAGATTTGGAATTGACCTTATGAAATATGATCATCAAACAATTGTGATTTGTCCAACTTTTAGTTTCTCCTGCTTCTGGAATTCTCATAAAAATGGGTGTGTCATGGTATACTTTCATATACAGTGTGCAGTAAATCAATATTTCCTGTATATTTGTGCCACTATCCTGACTTTGTGTACATTGTATATGTAGATGCTAAATTTCTTATACCTTACCATACATCAGAATATAATCATTTTTATGATATCGCATTGCGAATTTGCTAAGTATTTAAGGACGATTGCTTTACAAAAGACGTTTTGTTATTAAGTAACTTTTCTACATCGAGCCAAGGAATTAATTCCTTGATCAAACTATATGTAGTCTACAGTACAGCTACTTGTAACTGTTTAAAATGTTTCTTTATTTATACAGTAAAAAAAACTGCTACTCAAATATAAAAAGTAAATTTTATTCCCTGAATACTGAAAATACTATAGATACTAAAATACTAAATTGTCATAGCAAAAGAGGTTGGTTTTATTAGATTTAAATAATAATAATAATAATTAGATTTATATAGCGCAGTCACTGTATGGATAAACTCTACTGCGCTGTGATGTTAGGGTCTGTGAACTGACCAACAGTCTACCAACATTGTACATGTACACAAATAGATTTTAATATCAAATATCACAATCATTTCCTCTTCAGCTCTGAATAGTTGAATTCAACCATCACTAGTTCCAAGCGAAGATACACTGCAGTACTGTCATCCGAGCGCGTACAATTATGAAAATATAAGCGGCTAACTATAGCGTTTTGGCCTTGATTTTTCTCTTTCAGACTCAGTAATTACATCCACGCATTACTCCGTGGAGCGTCGAATGCCGCACTATATTGTTGTTGGAAATTAAGTGATTATAATGAGGTGATAGTGCATAATGCTATGACACATTCCAGTATTATTGATATTCGATGGGAATATTTGTGCAATCTTTATCAAACGATGAGTCATGACCAAATGTAAATATTGTGAATCCATACAAAAAGATTTTGCTATACAAATACATGTAGGCCAAAAAGTGAACTGTATTTTTATGATTTATTCTCTTATATTGTTTGCTCTAGGAAATAAACTGGCTGGCATACAAATCTATATGATTCGTTAAATTTAACGTCAAAACAATTTGATATAGACAATTAGTCAGCATATTCTTAGGTTATTTGTTTACACATAATAGACAATTATTGACCATACTACAATTTCCGTGAGAAAACTGATGGGATTTGAGGAAGTTCGCTTTAATGTTTTCATTAGTAGATATTGCAGTGCATCATATGCACATAGCATGCAATTTGTATTTAAAGTCCAGTCCATGAATCTATATTTTTTTGTCACACAGAGACTGACGTAAAGTGAAATGAAATGCTTACTTCATAAGAGACAAGAAAGAACAAAAAGACATCATGAAACCTAAGAATGATAATAATGCAATTTATAAAGCGCACATCCACTCTCCTGCGTACCCAAGACACTTTGCAATATTATTGCGTACCTTAGAAATTACTGGGATGATTTTGTAAGAAGGAAAAGCATTTCAAATGCATATTTTTGACAATAAAAATGTGCTGTGAAGGATGAAATAGAAGCACAGAACACAAGGTGTGAATGCATGTTACATTGTACAGAAAGGAGAGAGTACAAAACTGTACTTAGAGAAACTGCAAAATGAAAAATAAGAAAATGTCTTATATTTTCTTAATCTATTATTTAAAAGTAAGACAAACTAACAATTATATACTGGTAATTAAAAAAGGAAATAAGATAATAAGAAAAAGGGATTATCATTCAGTAGTTTAAAAAGTTATGATGATATACACTTACACACACAATATAAGGAAGCAGAAAAAAATTTAAATGCAAAATGAGAAGAGGAAAATGAAAGAAATTGTATTGGAATAGACTGCTTCATACTTGGCAAGTATTGGTGACTTTATTTTTCAACAAACTAGTGGACAATTGAAATCGAAATCAATTTTGAAAGGAATTCTACATTCAAAATCAATAAAATACTTGTGGAATTGCACATAACAGCTGGCTAAAAAAAGCAGTCAACTGTATTCAAATAAGGTTTTAAAGTCTGTTTCCATCGAATTATAAGCGAATGCTGTTTCCATTCTAAAAGGTACCATATTTCTAGTGCAATTCAGAATAGGCAGGTTTAAATGCATAAATGCAAAGGTTATTCTTGAGAACCCAGACGCCTACCTGGTGTGTCTTGCCTGACATACCAACAAGCAAAGTTTGAAAGAATGGATCTTAGGTAAATTTGTTATGTGTTACTACAGGTGTACACATACATGTACTGTATGTTTGTTGAGAGAAAACATGCATAAAGTACATTTTAATCTGAATTATAAACCAGCCTACACTGTTATATTTGCTGCCTGTCATCACTATAAAATGAATAAAAACTATGGTCCAGCGATCCCATAGTGATCCCATCGTCCTCAGCTTTATTCTGACGGACAGTATCAAACGGGAAAAATAATATTTCTACGTTTGATAGGCAGGTTTAAACACTATGGCGAATACTTAGTATACAGTTCTATGGAAAAGTTGCTAACAAAACATCTTATAGCAATGTAGTAAAATGCATAGCAAACTGCAATGCGATACCAGGAAAATTATTCCCCGTTAAAAGCAAAATATTTTGACTTGCACTGTAGGCATTTTTAGGTTCAACGGAGTGAAAGTAGAGATTTCCTCTTGATAATGGTAACTCGTGGAAGGATACGATGGCTATCGCATTGTCTATCACATCCGTTACTATGTATAAATTGGCTATCTGACGCCACATTACCTAATTGGCTCATGTGTACAATGCAGCTCAGTGTAAAAAAATCAGTTACTAGATAAATAAAGATTCAGGATATCATTGAACAGATTTTCATGAATGGGTCTATATATGATAATGGATAATTGATGTATGAAAGAACGATACTCTTACATATTGAAGCTTTGCATCAGACAAGCTGTAGAAATATTTCTTATAATAAAATTTTATTTATTATTTTGGTATTCATTCAAAAGCCACAAATATAATGAAACTGTCAACTTGAACGTTAAAATAAAAATTAAGTGGCAGTATGAATTCATACAACATACCATTCACACACTTATATGTTCCATATCTTTTTTCTAAATATCATGGTTTAATTTAAATTTTGAGGAATATTTCAGCCAAAAAAGCAATGCTATACTAGAATTTTCTTCCATATCTATACGAGGTGTTGCTCCAAATGGTGATGAATTGCAAGTTGCAGTTGATCGCCAAGTGCCAATCAAAGCCATTGTTACATACATACGCGTCTTGCTATAAAGAGCGAAGAGAGTGTGTAAATTGAAAGGCATGTTCCAATTTGCGACTGATCTGTAGTTGATTTGCGATCAATTACAACTTTGTAGCAACACCCCCTATACGAATGTGTCCTAATTGTCAGAAATATTTCCATGTTAATAAAATGCTGGATGTTTATTCACAGAATCCTACAAAACCAATAATATTTCCTCATGAAACCTCACGAAAGGACATTGTAAATCCCTACCTTGAAATTGGTTAATAACAAGGAAATTAGAAAGCAGGATATAATGAATATTGCTACAAGTTTAAGCATCATAATTTTTTTCACAACATGTTTTCGCACAAGAGTATACAAGTACAGCTACATACTGTAGTGTAATCTGGAAAATGTTCACAATGTACTGTATAAGCTGAAATTTTCGCAGTGGTTTTATTTTCGCTAATTTTGCGGTTATGGCCTCGCGAAAATTTCCACTCTATATGATGCACATTGATTTGTGTACAAACATTGTCAAAAACGTGAAAATAACAACACGCCAATGTGTCAAACTGGTCAGAAATCGCGAAAATATTTGTACGCCAAAATATTGGCTTACATGTAGGCCTATACAGTATGACACAAGGGGTGTTGCCAGAAAGTTGTATGGTTTTGAACTTGATTGGTACATGTAGGCCTACAGTACATGTATGCGCTGATCTAGCACAACTTGCAACTTTCTAGCAAAATCTCCATGTAGAGACATACATGTACATGTATACCGAAGGATTAGAAAGTGTGAAAAAAATATCAGCTGACAGTAAAGGGGAACCAACCCCTGGGATTATCATGCTCTCATTGCAGTCTGCCAGAATAGACCCTTGGGTTTCGTTGTGCGCACAAACAGAGAGTGATACAGGGTATGCATTGTGTGTCTGCATAGAGCAATGCTGTATGTGTGTGATGTAGTCACACAATGCATACCCTGTATCATGCTCAGCGCACTTACACACTAAAAGTCTAGGGTTTGTGCTTTTAAACTACTCTCATTGAATGAAAAAAAAATCATATGAACTGTGAAAATTTTAGCTAAATCAGACTACCCCTTCAAAAGTTATGAATTTTCAAAATAGCCAAGATATAGTCAGACAACTACTCATTTGCTCTGTATACAAAATTCAAAATTTTCCTCTTTTTTCAAAATAGTCAACAAAACATTGGGTTTCCGCTTGGGTAAAGCATTCCTTTATTGATTCTGCATGTATTTTGAGTATGTTGAACACCTACTCTAAATTTCAAATTCATCAATTTTTTAAACTTCTATGCACAAAGTGAATAAGGACTTGTCCAACATGATATCACAGATTCTGTCGACGTTGCTAATCGCACAGATCCCCATCAGCAGCAGTGATTGTCATATCTCCGTGACTTTGAAAATTCATAACTTTTGAATGGATTGTCCGGTTTTACTCAAGTTTTTACAGTTTGTCCGTTTGATTTTTTTTTCATTCGATGAGAATGACAATCACAGGGGTTGGTTCCCCTTTAAAGCGATAGACCAGTTTTGGGAGGAAGGCGCTTCAGATATTTAACTAGTTTGCGAGCTGCAGTAAAATTATTACCATTATGCAGTTTTTCAATAGTAAATTAGAGCATGTTCATAGTTTGTTTGAATGAAATCGACTTAGAAATGGCTTAATCATCGCAAAATAAAAAATCATGCTGCGNACAAAGGGGAACAAAGTGCAGGACAGTACAAGAATTATACAATTCCCAGATTTATGCACGACTGAAAGGGGTTAAAAAAAAAAAAACATTGTGCATGTACATGTACTTTGCACACACTGCAATATTTGACCTTGGACCAAGGCAGTGTGTGTTTTTCTTTCAAGACGATTGTGATTGTGAAATTAAACTGAAATACAATGTAGAAAATTGCCATAGCAACAGGAGAGCTTTCAATGGAGCGCAAATACAAAGTACATCCACTCATTCAATGTTGCATGGCAGTCAAGTATTAGAAACAAGTGACCTTCGACATTCAGCGTTGGAATGTGACCTTTGGCTGTATTATAATCAGAAATTCAGAAATTCATAAATTCATGGACATGTAATTTTCTATCCTCTCGAAATACTCATTCATTAATCTATTTTTTTTTTAAATATTCTAAAAAGAATTTCAATGTGATTCGTTCTGGATTTTCTTCCTAACTTTTAGATTACTCTGATTGGATTTGATTTGATTTGATTTGATTTATTTTCCATTTCAGGAACATCTTTACAATATGAACATGGAATTATAATGATTTTGCAATTATCAATTACACATAAACCACTCATGATTAATATCTGAAGAGTGAAGCAAGCTTATCTAATCAACCCTATATTTGTATTGAATAATTATCCTGTAAATATCTGTATGCAATTTTCCTTCGTAATTTTGTTTCAATTTTAGTTTGCTTGATATTGTTCACACTTATTTTTTGTTATACATGTATTGTATGTTTTTTAAATGTAAAATAAATAAATCAAATCAAATCAAACATATTTTTACATCTTTGAGCTAGCTAGATTCATGAAACGGATACATTTTGAACATATCCCACAGAAACATTTTCAAAATGTTGCATGCAATGCCTGTAAAGCTGCTTAAGAAATATCCATAATGGGCATGCCCTAGATGTTTGTATTTCCTATTGTACTTTTGAACGTCAAAATCTGTCTAGATACAACTTCCTAAATTCATGCAAGAATATGAAATCTACAATCCATACTTGCTAATAATAGAATTAGATCACACATGGGGGTCTATATGATGTTCTTCAAATAAACTTGAAGGGAAATCAAAACTACTCTAATTGCTTAGGCCAAAAAAAAATATGCTTGGATGCCCTCCAATGCCATTTCTATTCTTGAACTTAAACTTGAACTTGAACTTGAACTTGAACTTGAACTTTATCATTCATAACATGACAACATATACAATGCAATAATATTTTGAATTGACAGAACATTTCATCAGTAATGATGTAACATTAGGATAAATGGTATCACAAAATAGCAAGATTTGCTAATCGAGTCTGACACCTGACAATATGAAAATTACGAAAATGATTACAAAAATTCTAGCATGTTTGAGATTTAACAAGTATCTTTTGTAAAGTTCTCACTCAATTTTTCCTTTTTAGGATATAAATTATATGCAATAATATTCTTTGAAAAAAAGCATCTTCTATACAAAACAGAAATTACTATTTAAAAAAAAATTAACACAATTAACACTATTCAGTTCAAAATAAGACTAAGCAGGGGATTAGAAGCTAAATGAGCAGGTGAAAATATCTTTCAAGGTCATATTTCACATGTTAATTAATAATTTCACTATGATTTTTCAATTATAGTGAAAAGAAAAAAGCAACAAAAAAAGCTAAGGTCGGGCCATTTACATGAGGGTCGGTCAGTTGACAGCATCCAAACAATTTTTGAGGGGCCTTGCGAGACTTCCAAAGAGAAGTGGAAATTATGACACATTGATCAAATATTATTCAGGAACATTTTAACAGCAACAAATAATACAAATGATTTAGTTCCTGGTCTTTAATAATCATTCAACAGTTTCACAAGTCCCAGCATAGTTGTTAGCACATCAAGATCATTATAAAGCGTGAATAATCTATGGGGGAAGATATCGTCAGAAAAAAAATCATAAATTTAGTTATTTGCTCTTTGGGGAGATGACTCTGCATTCAGAATGAGTGATTTCATAATTTGGGGTGACATTTAAGAATTCAGATGTATGACATTTATTTCAATGTTTGCTTGCATCAAAATATTTTTGTGAAGTGTCAAAACCAGTACAATATGCCGAAAATTGATTCCCAGCAAAACTTGCAGGATTTTTCTAGCAAAACTAACTAAAAATAAACACACAAAGTAAAGGCATAAAGTTCTGTCCAATATCAACAAACTGTCCTTGAATTCTACAATAATCAGCTGTATTCTTAAAATACATGTTGGACAAGTCTACACGGATATTTACATACTGAATGACGACTACACGTATGTACATGTATGTTTAAATACAGGAATGCTATGACCAGGAAATAATAATATACAGGGATTTTGCTATTACTATACTTGTTATAACAAGGTGATTTTGACCATTAAACTATTATATTCAGTAATCTCTTTATAGCAGAGTTAAAAACAATAATAAAGAGCTGGGACCAGATTTTTTTACCTCTTTACAGCAGATATTTTGTTATATCAGATCTCTTTTCACAGAGTTTCCACTGTACTAAATATATTCAACTGATCTCCTAAATGATCAAGAGGAATTAAATAATAGTACATGAAGGAAAGCAAACATTAGAAAAGTAAACATTAATCTAATGAATAGTAAATAATAACAAATACCGTAAAACCCTTTAAATAGATTAACCATAACATTTCAGCACAAATTTAAGAAAAAAAAACATCAAAATATTTTGACATGTTTTATGCTGCCTGTGCATGATCTGTGCAGTGTGTATGTCGGCTGATGATCGTTACATCATTGTTTCCTGAGTATCTAACCAAATCTGTTCGTCTTCAGGCGAGCGGATCTTACACACAGATTGCTGTCTTACATACTATCCTGTGAAGTCCTTATCAGGGATATCTACTACACAGTGTAATAATTGAAGACTTCTGCAAATGTTCAGTGAGCGCCAACAACTACATGTATTCAAAATAAGCAAGTCTTGAATAACATGCATTCTCAAGACCCATTGGCAACTTTGCTGTGAACAGAAAGAACAAAGGATTGAGACAAAGTAAACAGCTTCCATTCAAGGATTCACAATTTAGGCTACTTGTAGATGCACACTGAAGAAACTTCACACCCTCTTATTCTGCTGAGAAATGTTGAACATGTGTCGCATCTGTTCAATGAATAAAGATGGGAGCTACTTTCTTTTGTGTTCATGAAGCTATTGTGCATGCTTGAATGCAACTTTGTTTACTTTGTCCAAATCCTTTGTCAATTCTGCTCACAGTATTAAACATCACTAAAGTGGTTTTTACCACCATGAACAATAACATACAATGGCAGAACAACCACAACATACTGTGCAAATGTACACTAACCAATAATTAGGCTTGTTTTGGAGGATATTTTTAATTCCCAAATCAACTTTTTACTGATGCACAATTTGACAGCGTACCACAAGAATGAGTGTTTGTATGGGTTTTTGTTTGTTTTCATCCTCCATGCCTACATGTACATATGTGTGTATATTATCGTTGATGATGAGTCTTCCGGTCAGCTGATTGGTTAAACTATATGGCGCAATGAGACAGCTAGTTCTGGGTACATGTATACCCCAATGAATTTGTGCATCAGCAGGATTCACAGACAATTCATAAATGAGGAAATTAAAAAAAAAAAACATGAACTATTCAACAAGACTAGTTGTTGGTTGACGATATGTTGAGTCTGATAGCTCGACATCCATTACTGTAGGTAACAAAGATACATCATATAGCCTGACTATTTGCGAACATATCAGTATTTCAACCAAATGCACATAATATGGTTTCATCATGCTTTTGAGTAGATATTCTGAACTTTATAATTCGTTCATGTAGAAACGTATCACAGCAACACATCTCTAGGGCAGAAGTCTGCGAATAAAAACGAAGCTTCCGACTTTATCTCTCTTTGGAAAGAAAATGGCAGAGGCCACATCTACACATTCATAAATGCCCTCTACATACCTGATACACTGCCCCTCGAAACATGCGTATAGAAAATATGTTAACTTACCAGAATCCTCATGAATTGGTTGTCCAACTCCATTTTCTCTGGCATAGCTTGCTTGGGAGCCATAAAGGGGTAGCTATTCCTCCGTCGGAGCTGGGGGGAACTCTCTCCATTCCCCATACTGGTGAATTAAAGAGTGTTCCTCAATCTATGAACAGTCCTACTGGGTCCTTCCAAGAGAAAAGTCCAAAATTAAATCCTAAAAAGTAGAGAAAAGGGAAAGGAAATAAATTTAAATATATTGATCAGACAATTATGAGGTTTAAGAAACTTCTACGGTGTACACTGTACTTGGGAGCCATCAACGGACAGCTTATCCCTTCTTCCCAGCTTGTGGGAACTCTCTCCATTATGACCAATCCTCTATTAAAAAGATAAAAACTCCAAAATGTAATTCCTAGAAGAGAAAATGAGAAAGGAAAGAAAGTTAAATATATTGATAACACAGTAATGAAGTGAAAGAAACTTGTACACTGTACTTGGAAAGGATAATGGTTTCATAGCTTTCCCTCCGTCGGAGCTGCGGGGAACTCTCTCCGTTCCCCATACTGGTAGATTAAAGTGAATTCCTCCTTCTATTAAAAATCCTACTGATTCCCTCCAAGAGAAAAGTTCAAAAGTATTCGCTAGAAGTAGAGAAAATGAGAAAGGGTAGGAAATTTTAATTTTATTGATCAGAAAGTACTGAAGATGGATTGTAATTGGGGGCTATCAATCATCAGATTTAGGAAAAACTCTAAGGTAGAAAACTACATTTGCACACATTACAGTTATGCTTTAACTTGTTGGGTACCTCGGGTATGGCAAGACAATAACCTCTGTGAAGTATTTGGTCGAATGTAGTCCAGAATATTTAATTCAAATAAAAATCTATTCTGTTAAAATTCCTCTTCACACCAATGGTATCGCGATACTCCTAGCGCATTACCACACACACACAACAGAGCATGTACATTATGCACCTCATTACACTGCCACAACATGCGGAACACGCACTGAGAGAAACTATTGCGCTGTTGGTCAACGAGCGGTCAACGGCCGTTTTGAATTTTGAACACATGGTGAGATAATTGGCCGGCTGCGATTGTCAAGTATTGTTAAAATAACTTGAACTGCATCTATTATAGCCATCTTCAAGCTTACTTGATTGGCGATAAATTATGGTCATTTATACCCTTTATCATAACACTAAAAAAATTCTTGGAATATCAGATTTTATCTCGCAAAAGTCGTATTCTATCTAAATAATTATATTCTGCCATACTTTCACATATACATTCTTTGTTTCAAAGATATCAAAAGGGTCACATACATGCATGTTTTGCGATGATTTTGCATTTAAAAATACCTTTCAAAACACAATAAAAAAGCCCATCACCCTCACAGCTGAATAAGTCATTTAAAGCTAAGTTTGAGTTCCAGAATTTTCGGTAAATTTTGAAACAATGGGTTTCGGAGTAATTCTCGGTTGTAAATCACTGAAATACACCAAAAGAAATTCAGACAAATCGATTGTTATGATCAAAGTGACTGGACCAAAATCTTATTCATAAAAATTATGGTATAACCACATGTTTTTTCCTGTCTGTCGGGTTCTAGCGACTCGTAGTCAACACAGGAAATATGACGCTTGAAAAAGACAGCCTGTCAGAAATCTATCTTCTGAATTTCATTTGCTTGCAGCTTTTTGTTTACAGAGTGACATTTTCCTGATGAATTGTTGGGTAAATATTATTCTTAATTCCATGGTTTGTGTGCTCTTTACTACTGTAAAACAGAGCAAACAGGAATGCTGTAGTCAACAAAGGAAAAATTAAATTGTTTAAATCTGTGATTTCACATTCTTTGTTTTTACCAAAGATTCCAAGTGAATTAATTCAACACTACACGTACAACAAGCCTATAGCCTATTACTTCACTGAAGGTATTACAGGCAAGATTACAGGCAATTGTTTACTTAATGGTGTGGTAATGTAGCTCTCTTAATCTAAAACTAAAAAGTAAACTCTTTCGGGATGATTGAACAGATTTTTGTAGTTAGCTCGAGGAAGACAAATCATTTGACAAACGCTATCAAAATTACTGGTGACAAGATTTTTCTATACAGTTCATATTATAATCTTTCATGAAAAATCAACTGCAAAGCAGCTGAAGAGGAGAAGAAAATTCCTTGATTTTTCCGTGGTTTGAGGGAGTTTCATCGAATTCCATGATTGGAAAAAGATGGTTCTCATTTTCGAGGATTTCCAAGGGAATAATTTCACTTTTTACATCACAGTATTAGCCATTCTTCTTCTTCTTCTTCTATGTTGGTTTCCTCCAGTTGCTGGAGAACTGCAGCAATTTTGCAGAGATGGAGTCGAACTAATATACAATGGATGGAGTTACATGTAGCTCCTTTCAACACTTTCAACACATGTGTAACTGTACTATCTATATGAAAATTTACTAAACAAAAATATTTTTTGAAGATTGAAATGGCTTTTAATTTGGTTTTGTCTCAATCCTGGATAATAATTTTGTTTATGATATAAATCCAGGCATTTACTTTTAATCATCATCATCATCATCATCATCATCATCATCATCATCATCATCATCATCATCATCATCATCATCATCATCATCACCTTCATACCATCATCATTATCATCATCATCATCATCATCATCGCCATCACCATCATTACCATCATCCGTAACATCATTATCGATGTCATCATCATCACCATCACCTCTCTCATCATCATCATCAACATTGATCATCATCACCATTTTCATCATCATCATCATCAACATTGATCATCATCATCACCAATGTCATCATCATCGCAATCTTCGTAATCACCAACACCATCACCGTCATCATTACTAGAAATGATTATATGATTATACTTATTTGAATTCACAATTTATCTTTATTTAGTAAGTATATACCATCAAAATTTACAATATATTCCCTTAACCCCGTAGAATGATTCAAAATAAAATAAAAATTATAAAAACGAAACTCAATCTCAATTCTCATTCATTGTCTTGATTGTGAAATGTGATTGAGAAACTGTGCGTGTGAATAGCCAATTTTGTCTTCGACTTTAGCATATTAATCTTTAACATAAATTTCGCAAATAAAATTTCTTTATTTTCATATATGTGAATGAAAAACAACAACTGTAAACTCTAACTCTCACATAAGGTTTTTGAAAATAAAACTACTGATCACAGACCGACAGGGTACACAGCAGGGTACCGTACCGGTACCGAACAAGCAGTCTCTCCCTATCTTCCGGGGGAAACGGTTAGCAACAAACCGCTCACGAATGCGAAGCGAAATAATCAACAAACTCACCAAAATTTTCACGTTGAAAATGATTGATATCCCACTGTAGTAATCCAAATAGATCAGATGTGTATATCACTGCAAAATAAATTGAAAGTGTACAAAAATACCTTCAAAACTTGTCTGTAAACATTAGTTTTCGAAGTTTGGCAGAAAATCCATTNTTTTTAGGCAAATTTTACCCCCCCCCCCCCCCAAAAAAAAAAAAAAGAAATAATAATAATAATAATAATAATAATAATAATAATAATAAATAATGAAAATGATTAATATAATAATACTGATAGAATAAATTGATATATAATATATAAAAATAAATAAATAGATAGATAAATAAATTTACTTAAAAAATCAGAGAAGCAGGAAAATTTGGTGAGCAGAACAAAAAAAGTTTTGGGGAAATCAAAATGCTTAGAAAGAAAAAATATGAGGTTTTAATGATTAATTAAAAGGGAATGTCAGTAAAAAGAAATTAACAAACATTTTATACATTTTATTACTTAATTATTTTACATAATGAAATAATAAAGTCATATTTTTTCCAGATTTCTAGAGGTAGGTATTAAGTTTGTATTATTGTAAACACGGGATCAAAATGTTATCATGAAGAAATCCTATTTTGGGTGGAAAGATAGCGTTTTTATATGAATATGATACATTTATCTTTTTTTTTAATGTATTGTTTCACATTCCACAAATATATACAATATTCATCTTGAACTCAACAAATTAAACACAATGACAAAAATAACAATTACTGTTTGACACAATGCAATCACGTGAAATATGAGAAACCTATTAACAAAAAACAATTATTATGCACCCATAACGTAATCAGTTATCAATTTGTTTGAACACTTAAACATTGATAACTACCTTATTAATGATCCGATTTTTATCTTTAAAATATGATTATGATCGGGGTTTTTTTCTGCTACTGTTCAAGAAAGATATTATTTTAAGTAAACTCGTTTTTAGCTTAAATTATTCTCAAATCAATAAATTGCCATTGCAATGCGCTACTCAGTAAATAAGTCTAAAAACAATGATCAATTTAAAAATGTGCACTGTACATCTAAAAAGAAATATTAACAAAACACAATGTCGATATCTGTCACTGTTTAACCCAAATGGGCCGAATATACACGTTTTGTGTTTTGGGTCAATAACTTTTTCTTTAATGCTATAAAAAAAAAACATACAAATTGCAAGAGCATGAAGATGTAAACAAAATTTTANTTTACCATCATTATCACCAATGTCATCATCATCATCATCGCAATCTACGCAATCATCCACACCATCACCATCATTATATTACATTTACAGAGAAATGATATTAATGATTATACTTATTTGAATAATTGAATTTACAATTTAATATCATTATCTATTAATTATATACCATCAAAATTTACAATATATTCCCTTGACCCCGTAGAATGATTCAAAATAACAAAAATAACAAAAATGAAACTCATTCAATTGATTTGATTGTGGAAATGTTTTTGAGAAACTGTGTGTGTGCGCGTGTGGACTGAAAACAAAGTTAGCCAATTTTGTCTTTGACTAATCTTTAAACATAAATTTCTCAACACAAATTTCTTAATTTTCATATATTTGAATTAAAAAAAACCTGTAAACTCTAAGTCTAACTCTCGCATAAGGTTTTTGAAAATAAAACTACTGATCACAGACCGACAGGGTACACAACTAATGCACAGGCGAGGGTACCGTACCGAACAAGCAGTCTCTCGCTATCTTCCGGGGGAAACAGTTAGCAACAAACCGCTCACGAATATCAAGAATGCGAAACGAAATAATCAACAAACTCACCAAAATTTTCACGTTGAAAATGATTGATATCCCACAGTAGTAATCCAAATAGATCAGATGTGCATATCACTGCAAAATGAATTGAAAGTGTACAAAAATACCTTCAAAACTTGTCTGTAAACATTAGTTTTCGAAGTTTGGTAGAAAGCCACTCAGAAACTTGCGACTCGGCTATAAAATGTTTGCTCAATATTTATTTTTCTCAGATTTCTCTAGCTAGCTCGATCTCGCTCTGTGCCGTAAGTGGCGTCCTTGCTCTATACATTTACAGTACTGATCCAGTGCAAGAATAATTATAGGGGGAAACAAAATCTACCCCCCCCCCCCAAAAAAAAAAAAAAAGAAATAATAATAATAATAATAATAATAATAATAATAATAATAATTGTAGTAGCAATAACAATAATAATAATAATAATAGTAATAATGAAAAATAATGATAATAATAATACTGATAGAATAAATTGATAAATAATAGATAAAAATAAATACATAGATAGATAAATAAATTTACTTTAAAAAATTATAGAAGCAGGAAAATTTGGTGAGCAGAACAAAAAAAGTTTGAGGGAAACTGCTTATAAAGAAAAAATATGAGGTTTTAAAAAAGGACAAATTAGTAAAGATTAGCAAACATTTTATACGGGGATACGAGTGAATGTATATACGTACACCTTCCTAAAAAAAAATAATGTACTGGAAATATTGAGTTCCACAATATTTCATACATTTTATTACCTGATTATTTTACATAATGAAATCATAAAGTCATATTTTTTTCAAGATTTCTAGAGAAAGGTATAAATTTTGTACCATTTTATACATCCAAATACGAGATCTCAATATTTATGTTGGAATTATCCTTGTTAAAATTTTGAGGAAATTATATTTTTGGGGGGGGAAAGGTAACACTTTTATATCAATGAATAAATGATTAGTTGTGCACCCATGACGTAATCAGTTTTCAATACCGATTTGTCTGAATATTTAAACATTCATAACTACCTTATTAATGATCCGATTTTTATCTTTCAGATATGATTATGATCGTCTGATTTTTCTGCTTCCGTTCAAGAAAGATATTATTTTAAGTATACTTGTTTTTAGCTTAAATTATTCTCAAATCTACAAATTGCCATTCCAATGCGCTGCTCAGTAAATTAGACTAAAAATAATGGTCAATTAAAACAAAATGAGCACTGTACATTTAAAAAAATATTAACAAAACACAATGTTGATATCTGTAACTGATTTTAAAGTTTGCCATTGTTGTTTTATGTCTTCAAACAACAACAGAAGAGGTAAGGCCTGTTTTACCCATATATTACGAATAGACACGTTTTGTGTTTTGGGTCAATAACTTTTTCTTTAATGCTATAAAAAAAAAACATACAAATTGCAAGAGCATGAAGATGTAAACAAAATTTTAAAAAATCACACAGCCGGACAATTTTTTATGTGTAGCCATTTACCATTTGACGCAGGGAACTTCCATAATGAAAATAACCGCTAAATTAAAGGGAACCAAACCCTGGGGTTATCGTGCTCTCATTGAATTACGAAAAATCAGATGAACAAACTGTGAAAATTTGAGCAAAATCCGACCACCCGTTCAAAAGTTATGACTTTTCAAAGTCACAGGGATATGACGATCCCTACCTTGCATGGCAAATTCGACGGAATCCGTGACGTCATGTCGGACTACTCCTCATTCACTCTGTATACAAATTTTCACATTTCCTCCTTTTTTTCCGGAAAATTCAACAAAATGCCAATTTTCGGTTGGGGTATATAATTTCTGTATTGATTCTGCATGTATTTTCAGAAGAATGATGTTGCAACCTTACTCTAAACTTTACATCAATCCGTGAATGAGGAGTTGTCCGACATGACGTCACACATTCCATCGAATTTGCCGATCGCACGGATCCCCATCAGCCTTAGGGATCGTCATATCTCAGTAACTTTGAAAATTCATAACTTTTGAATGGGTTGTCCGATTTTGCTCAAATTTTCACAGTTTGTTCATCTGATTTTTCTCCATTCAATGAAAGCACGAGAATTAAAAAGGCTGTTTGCCCTTTAAAAAATAATAATGATCGATTTGGCTCTAAATTAGTTCCTGTCCTGAGTGGGTTAAAAGTTACAAAATCTTTAAACCAAGGAGTGCCCAGTCGGAAAAAATGGCATTAGTGTTACCAAATTAGCTAGCATGGGTGTGAACATAATTACACTATTCAACAGCAAATTTGTTATTTGTGATATTTAGCTGATTTATGGTGAATCTGATGCGCTGAATAAAAAAATCACATTGGTTTTTGTTTAATCAGGTCAAGTTTTTGAGCTATCATTAATGATAATAATAATTACATTTATAAGGCGCTTTATACAGGTGTTTCAAAGCGCACAGGTGGTCTGTCTAATCATAGTACCGGTAAAAAAATCAAGACATAGTACATAATTATTAGAAAACAAAATACTTAATTATAAAACTAACTTGGTGTACGCCTCCAAAAATGTACTACAAAATTAAATTATAACTGTTTAAATAGGTGGGTCTTGAGAAGAGATTTAAATAATACAGATTCAGCATTTTGGATGTGAGGTGGAAGATTATTCCACAGGGTAGGGGGGCAATGGAGGAGAAGGCACGGTCCCCATATCGGGTTTTCGTGCGTGGGCCGAGAGTAAGTGGTGAGGAGGTCGATGAGCGACCTCCTCACAACATTTGTTGGTCTCTTAAAGTTAAATGTAAAAGTCACGGGGTCTTTTGTAAACTGTTCTTTGTTGCTAGAATTTTATACATCGGGCTTCTTGTGTAGGGCTACAGTGAGTGGAAACATTTTTCGTGGTTTTTTGCTGAAACCCAATCCATATATTAAAAAAGGGTTACATATTTTAATGAGTATCGTTTGGAAAAAAATACTTTCTTTGGCCTCCGGCCAGAAATCTAACGTTGGAAAAGTTTCCTGATATTGAACCAGTGATGTAATATAGTGTAAGTCACAATACAAAAATAGAAGTTGAAATACGTTGATGTTAAATAATTAAGTTAATTTTTGCTCGACTTGCCTAAATACAATTTTGGTAATTTTTAAGAAATATGAATTTTTATAGCATGTTTATTAAACATTCACATTTCTAAGTAATTACCAAAAACAGCCCCCCTTCTTTTTAATTTGGTCCTGTCGCGGTCTCTACTCTGATTGTCAATAAGATTTATGGTATTAATGTCATCGACCTAGGGATAAAATCAAAACAAAATGAACCGATATAAATCTAACAAAATGACAAGGGTAGCAGAACTGGAGAGGTGGGGACTTTCACGCTGACGAGCAAAACAAAATAGTAAGAAAGAAAATCCATGACGACATTTTCCGCCCCCTTTACTTCTTTTTTTTTTGTACGGGGGAGCTACCCCCTCAGAATTAAAAAAGGGGCATGAACCTTGACGATGGAGCTTAAACTGGCGAGCATCGAATTTGCAAAATCCCTGAGGGGGTCCGGGGATGTCACCCCTAAGGCTTGAAATTTGTTGAAATCTAGATGCCATATATAAACGCGATGGTTCCTTTAATGTTATTAAAAAAACCCTAAAAATTCGCCGAAAATGGAGTGAGGGGAAGTCCCCCGGGCTGCTCCCCCCCCCCCTTACTGGATCGCCCCTGGGAGACGGCATGACAAGGAATCCTGTGACGATTTTTCCTTTTCATATCCTCACTTGAAGATACCGTGATTCAACCGTCTGGTTTTGAGCGAGAGAAAGACCAATTCTGATAGAATTTATGCCATTTACAAGGAAATTATTGCATACAAGTGTGCAGTAGCATAAGAATACGACTTGGACCAAAGTAAAACACTTTTTAATGAACAGAAAATGTAAGTAAATCGACGTTATCCTAACTTTGCCTTACATTTATGAATTTGGTAAATCCAAAACTACACACATTTGTTAACGCGCGGGACTATGGTATAATCTATTGTAATTTTAAATAAAGCTGGCATCCAAATCTGAAAATAGGGGTAAACAATTTTTAAACGCTTTTTCTATGAAACAATAATTTACCGGCAAACCCGGAGAATAGCGACCAGGTGCGCGCGATGTATTCAATTTGTGTACAATCCTATGGAAGCGTGCGGTAGTGCGTCGGCGATGATTTTTGCACCAGATTTGACCAACAAACATTTGGTAAAGTTGGCTCAAGTTTACACTTTTAACACAAAAGTC
>BQKZ01001196.1:59533-73005 GCA_036244855.1 Temnopleurus reevesii | reverse complement strand
TGATGATGAGGATGAGGATGAAGATGGTGATGATGATAATGTTGATGATTCTGATAATGGCTGATAATTATGACTTTGTGTAATAATGATGATGGTGATAGATATGATATCAATGATAATGATAATGAAAGTAGTAACAACAGAAAAAACACCAACATTTCAATAAGAATGACAATAGTAATAACACATCAATCTTATGTAGAAAAATTTCCGCCCTAATTAGATACTCACCGTGCTCAAGGTGCTCAGAGCGAATAACCTATAGAAAATAAATAAAGTTTAATGAATGTTAAGCAGCATGCCCTTGAAAGGAGATTGTGATGTTGAGACTTTCAGACACTGTCAAAGAGCATTTCACTGAGCTGGTCATTAATGAGCAAATGCTCATTTAGTTTTGAGACATATGCAATTATTGGAATACTGGAATATTATTGGATTACCGGTTCAAAAGAGTTTAATTTTCTTTTTTATACCACACAGAGAATCAAGTATATCCGTATCGACGGCAGCACCTCCTCCTACATGCGCAACGAACTCGTCGAGAAATTCCAGACCAACGACTCCTACCAGGTAGCGGTCCTCTCCATCACGGCTTGTAACGCCGGTATCACGTTGACCGCCGCTTCCACGGTTCTCTTTGCGGAACTCTTCTGGAATCCCGGAATCTTGGTGCAGGCGGAGGATCGCGTCCATCGTATCGGGCAGCAGGAGTCAGTGACTGTCCGATACCTTATCGCTAAGAAGACCGCCGATGACTATATTTGGTATGATGCTCATCTGGAATTATTTTTCAACAAATTCAGTCACTGTTCCTTTCTTAACTTGGCAACACTAAAATTTTTAATTCTCTTTTTAGAATGTTTCAATTAAAAATTTTGTTACCACATGTAATCTTCTTTATCAAAAAGCTTGTTAAATGTTAAAAGTTGCCAATTTGCATGGAAAATGGTGATTTTAAAATGATTTTTGCATTGCCAATTGAAGGATTTATGACCATTCTAGTGATTAATTGCATTAAAAAAATTCTCTGCATCCCGCGACAAATAGTGACAGAATACAAATGGTCAGATCTAGTGTAGAATTTTTTTCTCTTTCTGCTCATACATCAAGTATATTTTTTAGAGCACTACATCAAAAGTTATTGGACCAAAACATAAAACATGCTCTATCGTCCTGAAAGGGTTTATGGTGTTTTTTTTTTTTAAATCTGAAATATTTGCGACAATGACATTTTTATGTCAATCCATGACTGTCCGCTATCTCATCGCCAAGAAGACTGCTGAAAGCCATCTAGAAATGTTTAATTTTTACTGTTAAATGGTGTTTTTTTTTTAAAACCTGAACTATTGGTGACAATGAGAGCTTTTTGTCAAGTGAAAGTTTCTGGTTTTAAATTGGTGTGAAAATTAATCAATTTCGTGTCCTAAATTTTCAAGATTTTATCAAGTTTACTTTCCGATATTGATTGTACCATAATATTGAAATGATGAATTTTATCTTATTTTTATTTTCAACAGGCCTCTGATTTAGAAGAAGTTGTCTATCCTCGGGAAGGCTGGATTGTCAAAGGATGATTTTGGAGATGCAGATACCACAGAATTCAAGGTAAGACCCCCCTCCCCCCCCAAAAAAACCCCCAAAAAACATATTTGATTGACTCAGGAGGTGTTGCTCAAAATCACCTGCAAATCAACTGCAACGTTGCAAATTGTAACACGCATTTTCATTCGTGCACAGTATGTGCATTAAACAAGATGCGCATGAAACAATGATTTTGATTGCCGCATTCTCTGATCAACTGCAACTTGCAATCAATTGCAACTTTTGAACAACACCCCATGAGACTGACCGACCCTCTGAAAATGGGGCTCCATCTTAGTTTAGGTCCCTCTGATTCACTCTGCAAAGAATCGCTTTATTCAGTGCACACAGTGGTGTCCTCAATCCACCTCAATAGATTTGTGTGTAAAGAAATGTGTGCACTCTCAGCGAGGACGGACTTAAACCACGATATTGCCGAAAATGGCTGGACCTGCAGTGTTTTTTTTTTCAGTCAAATGAAAAGAAAATCACAGAAAAGTACATGGGAAAACATGATAAATATAACCTAAATTTCATTTTCACTGTGATTATAAATAAGTATGCAAAATAAAACCTGAAAAGGAGATTTTTCACTGCTGATGGCATTTTTAATTTTAAAAAAGTGTGGTTTTGGAGAAGTGAAGCATTCTGATTTGCAACAAAGTCTGGATCTGCCTGTAAATCTATTTTCATTTTTTTCCTAGGACCCCAAACAACAGAGCATCCTCTCCTTCTTTGAGCAATCTTTCTTTGAGGAGGACTCCTTCTCCCAAGAGGAGATGGACATCTTGAGTGCAGCAGAAGCAACAAGTGGCAGCAACACGGGCAACAACTCAGAGCAATGTGGCAACAACTCGGACGAGCACACGATTAAGGATGCGTGCGGTCTGACGAAGAAAAGCGCGGGATTGTTCAGTTCGTTTTACTTTGAGAAGAATCCTGGTAATGGTCCGGAACTCAAGAAGCCGAGATTGAGCTGAAAACAGTTTCTTGAGGCTTGCATTTTTTCACCCTGCTTTTTGATATGAAACTGGTTATGAGATTGCCTAAAAAGGACTTGGAAGCAATTCTATCACACATACAAAAAAAATCATGAATACAAAAATTGTTCTTTAATTGCTTCATAGAACACCCATAGCGATGCCAATCGAAAATCTTATTCCTTACATTTTCAATACTTTTTCGCTTCTTAAAGGCAACAGCTAACGTTATCCAGAATCGAAATGAAATTTAGCTGATTCAGCCAGTGCAATGTTCAATATTCTAAACCTTTGGCTCAATCAGGAATCACTGAAGTTTATAAATTTATTGGTCCATGATATTTCAAGATACAGTCAAACCTCGTTATAAAGAGCACTGATATAACAAGCTCTTGTTTCCACAAGGTAATTTTCCTAGTCCCATCTCTTTGTATTTTATTGTATTTTGGCCCTGATATAACAAGATTTCAATATAAAGACTGAGGTAATTTCTCTGGTGCCAACGACCTTGTTATAATGAGGTTAGACTGTACAAGCAAAACACTGATGATTTATTAGCGACCAGCCAGAGAAACGTTTTAGGTTCACAGTGACACATCTGCCAAATTGTATTGCATATTCATCTTAAATCCTTATGAATATTTTCATACTGACATTCATTGAGATTGATACTCCTCAACCAAACATAATTAAAAAAAGAGAATATCATTATTAGTTGGCATCCCTGGTTTTAATAGACATCTTCTAAAATACCAATGAATCTTTCAATCACATAATTAGTGGCTTTTTCAAAAAACGGACCAGAATACCAAGTTCAAAATTTCACTCCCTGCTTGTGTCTTTCTATTGTGCTAATTTATCTTTGTTTTTTTCGGAAAGGGGTTTGTTTCAAGTGTGATCGCATGATCAGAATGTATCTTTGAGAGTCTGTGAAGAATGTCTAATGTGGTATAGTTATGTTTAAAGCCTGCCGCACACCTTAAGACAGGTTTAAGATCTGATTTCGAGAATGAATCGTAGTAGCTTTCAATAAAGGCATTTTGACAAATAAAATCCATCTGATTCTTCTTCTGAAAACTTATATGAATACTAAACTTATGATTTCAATGCATTGATCAGCTTTATACAGTCTACCCGCTTTATAAAGAGCACTGATAAAAACGAGCTCTTATTATAACAAGGTGATTTTCTTGGTCCCATCTCTTTCTATTCTATTGTATTTTAACCCTGATATTACAAGGTTTAATTATAAAGAGGCAATTTGTTTGGTCCCAAGGATCTCGTTATAACGAGGTTTGACTGTACTGGCTGTATGGGACTGATCCTTGTGACTTGGAGCAGATTTGGTCCTTCAAATGACAAGAAGAAGAATGAAGCTATTTTTCCAGTTTTACAATTATTCAGAGTATTCAGATCCACAATCAAAGATCTGTTATGTGCTCAAATGCTTCTGGGAGATACGATTACACTTTCTTTAGAAATTGGATCGTAAGCCAGTCATAAGGTGTGTGGTGGGCTTTACAGACGTCCCATCGATTTTATAGATGAAAATACAACCTTGTATTGCTCATATCTTGCCATCTGTAAATACGAATTTGCCAAAGACCTTTGCAGGATTTCCCCAAACTGCACACGAGTGCAGAGTTTATAAAGTCAAGTGCTAGCTGGTTTTATTAAAGTAATGGGTCTACATAGCAGAATTTCTAACCATTACTTAACTTTGGTGAGATGTATTTTCAAGTTGTTATATTTTCTGAATGAATGACTGAAGGAATGGTTAGTGTTTTCACAATATCTTTCATAAGAAAAACTTTGGTCCAGCTACTTGGCTATTAGAATTGAAATTACTGATCCAATACATATTATGTAATGATTGGCATCTTTGAAGTCTATTGTATTTGTAAGGACGTCTGGAGGAAATACTTTTAGTGTTCATATTTAGAGGCTAGTTAGAAAAACCAATATGGCCGGGATACACTTGTTTAAACCATGGGGTGGCAAGAAACCGATCGGGAGAGTGTTTCATCAAGATTTGTTGCAGCGACAAGGAGTCATTTTCCGACAGTTCCCATAGCAACTGTCAGCGATAGTGCTTTTTATCCAATCACAATCAAGGAATTTGTCAGCACTGACTAATTGTCTCTGCGACAAATCTTGATGAAACACCCCCCAGATGAACCAAAAATGTCCTTGTAAGAGAAACATGCCAAAGGAAGATATATTTCTGTCGAAGATCCTCCACTGTCTTTTGTCATTTTGTTTAGATCCTAAAATGAGAAGTACATGTATTCTAGATTGCATGTTTCAGCAGTTTGCAAAAAACATGGATTTGCGAAGAAAATGTAATAATGTTGAAACTTACATGCTTGTATATTGCCTGGCAAAAAAAGGCTAAGATAAGAGAAACATGTGATACAGATATTGAATGACATGAGAGTGAATGTAAAAGTCAGATTCTTGCAAAGACATTTTGCTTTTGTCAAGGAATCGCTGTATATTTTCTAAAGAATGCTGAATGTGGTGAAAAGCAATCTACAGATATTTATTGACCTTAGGGTGAATGTAACATTGAAGATTCTTGCATGGAGTTTCACTTTTGTTAAGTTCATGTATATTGCCTGAAAGTGCTGCAGATTGGGAATGCATTATACAGATATTAACAGACGAAAGGGTAACATTTAGATTCTTGCTTGGTGTTATATTGACTAGAGAATGTTACAGGAAGTTATATTTCTGACAAGGAATCGCTGTACATGTATATTGCCTGAATAATTTGGAAAACAGGGGAATGCATGAGTGTATGTATATGCTGTAAAACGGATACTATTAGGAGGCATTTTAAGATTGAAACAAATTGATAAGTTACTGCACCGTATAATCATTTACACAGAGATGTCCTCTCATGCACTGAAATACTATTTTCTCAGGTTGACAGACAAAATTTAAGCACGACTCTGCTGTGAAGAGGAAATTGTGCTTAACATGTCTACAAGCCATTTTCCATCCCCCTCTCTCGTGCTCTATATTGCTCTCTCTGACAGTGGTGTCCAATTTCTCAGCGAGTTACAACCCTGGGCAGTTTTTTATCAAGATATGAAAGATTTTAAGAACAACTGGCACCAGTTCATGAGCTTAATGATCAACTATGTGCGTATCCTGCACAAGAATTGATACAAGTTGTTCCTCAATTCTTTCATAACTTTCTAAATCAGCGGTCTGGGTTGTTTCCTAAAGCTATTTGTGGAAGTATGCACAACTCTATGCATGACTGGTGACCCTTTCTCATTTGCAATTCAGCACCAGGAGACATCATTGGGTTTAGGAGGATCCGAGGAAAGGGTAGACAGTTTGTAGAGTCGTGCATACCACCACAAACCGCTTATGAAACAACCCACAGTTAGATTTCATGAAGCTATTTGTAGAGGTACCGGTATACGCAACTCCAAGTGTGGTAATTTGTAATAGTTTCCGTATTTTATTTTGAACTATTTTCTTGCCTTGAACATGCTTCTTATCGATGAAGATTGCATATAAAATCTGAATTTCGGATTTAAAAATTAGAATTGTATGTCATCTTCACCAATACTTATTGTGATCAGGGTTTTTAAAAATAAAGTAATTTTTTTCAGTACTATGACAAACCTGCAAACCTATAATTGGAATCTCTGCCAGTTACTTGATCAGGGGCAGGGGTTACAGTAAATAGTAAAAGATTATAATTATAATAGATTAAGATACGTCAGTAATAATTTGGTACACACAACAACCACAAACACAAGGTAGGGAGAAATAAATGCTAGAATTTTTCAAGCGTTACTGGCATTCTTTTACACATTTCTGATTTTAGAACATATCTTGATAATCAGAAGCGCAAAAAGTCAGGAAAAATAGCTTCTGAAATAAGCCTATGGAGATGGGTGTAATCGTTTTTGTTCTGTTTCTTATTTTTCACCTTAATTTCTTTTAATTTTGGTATTTACAATAAAAATTGAGTAGTGCATGTTCCAATTTCAGGTTTGCAGGTCTACTTTGAGTTTCGAAAGGTGTTACAAGAAATTTCCAATTACAAAGCAGTTAGCATCGCAATCAATTACAATTCTATTGTAACATCTATGAATTATTGTATTTTTGTTGTTTGTCTTGTTCACTTAGATTTATTATTTGATGAATATCATGTTTGTAATTAATGTACATTTGTCTATATACACAGATTATTTGAGCTGAAGCAATAAATTATTTATGATAAACATTTTGTGTTATTTGTATCATTTATTGCAGTGTAATAAAAGTACATATGATGCAATATCTTTTTATTATACTATACACATATCTTGGTTTATACTACACACAATTTAACTTTTCTTCCAGACATGATACAAAGTTAACAAAGAATAATGTAATTGTTGACCACAACTTAATTAGAAAAGAAAATTATATTCCATGAAGGAAACGAAAGGCAGAATAAGAAACATGTTTCTCAATAAAGTTTATTGATTTGCAAAAAAAAAAAAAGATTGGGTTAGACATGAGATTTCCAGAGATTCCAACTAGTAGGATTTTATCCTTTTTTAGTAAGATTTTTTTTCTACAAACCCACCTGCTTACTTGCCCAGGGCAAGTGAAAATGCTCTGCGGGCAAGCATTTTTCAAAGTCACTTGCCTGAATGGGCAAGTGGCCATTTATGAATCTCAAGGCAAAGTCAATATTAGGTCAAGACTTGATTTGTTTTCTTCATTCATTTGACTTTTGATACAACATTGTTTTTAATACAAGTCATCTTCATTGATAACAAATTTTAACAATTACATGGGCTTTGATGTGAGGTGTTTTCAATTAAATAGTATATTAAATAGTAATAGATTTACTTGTACAGTGGAAACTCAGTATGAAGAGATCTGACGTAACAAAATATCTGCCATAAAGAGATAAAAAAATCTGTTCCTAGCTCTTTATAACTTATTATTTTTTAACTTTGCTATAAAGAGATTATTGCTATAGCAAAGTATTTTTGATGGTCCCAAACTCCTCCTTATACTGAGTTTCCACTGTATACATTAAAACAAAGGACATATTATACCAATGAGAAATTTGGCAGATATTCTTCATGGGCAAGTAAAAATTTCTGATCACTTGCCAAGGTGGGTAAGAGATTTAAAATAAATTTTGTAGAGGCCTTCGACACTTATAGGACAAAAAAGGATATTTTAATCCCTTGAGATTCAGCATTGAAAAGCACACAGGAAATGAAAGGATACTCTATGTGAAGATATGATTTTTATGATAAAATAATTTTTAAACATGTGAGGTTGGCAGCTGTGGGCTTCAGATTGGGCTCAAAGAACCCCATTTCTTGTCTGTGATGTACATGAAACTACATAGAGACACTAATTCACCTCAATATAGCAACAAGTAGAATCTCTGACGATACAAAAGGATAATTTCAATGGTCTTCACGAACCTTGTTATTACATGGACAATGGACAATTTTTATTACTTTGAAGTGGGAGATCTATAGACAAATTTGTAAAAAAATAACACTATGGGCTTCCATGTTGCGCAACATTACGTAACAGATCTTTCAGCTCGAGTCAAAGTAATTGACAGAGATCTTTTAAATCCATGAATGAATCATGTTCAAGAATCTGTAATCAATTTCCTACTTAAATGGAATAAAGATTGTTGACAGTCCATGGTTATTTGGAGTTTCCATTTTACAAAATCAAAAGTCCCATATGGAGGCGCAGTGGTGTAGTGGTTCTGACTCTCGCCTTTCAACCAGAGGGTTGTAGGTTCGAATTCCACCTATGGCGTCAATTTCCTTCAGCAAGAAATTCATCCATATTGTGCTGCACTCAACCCAGGTGAGGTGAATGGGTACCTGGTAGGAATTTATTCCTTGAAAAAACGGATGCGCCTGATGGCTGCACTGCTAAAGCCAGGGTAATAATGCTGCAATCGTAGAGCGCTTAGAGAATTCTAATGAAGAGTTGATAAGCGCTATATAAAAGCCGTTCATTATTATCATATGGAAGCATTGTGGTGTAGTGGACACGACTCTCGCCTTTCAACAAGAGGGTCGCGGTTCGAGTCCCATCTATGGAGTTAATTTCTTTAAGCAAGAAATTTTTCATCAGAGTGATGCACTCAATCCCGGTGAGGTGAATGGGTTCCTGGCAGGAATTGCTTGAATGCCTTGGTATCGGCAACTTTCAGAACCAAAGAGCTTTATGTAACCCTAAATGCATCCTCTGTCTACTTGCAAACAGAGCATGAGTTTCCCAATTTGTACGGGTTGCAGCATTTTGGCGTTAGAGTTTCTGAATCTGACAATCATTCCATCATGTCTGTATTTCTGGACAATACAGAAATTTTGATGATGAGTTTATATCGGGTTCTGACATCTGAAATGGGTCTGGAATTTGTTGGCTTTTACTTGGAGCTTGAGCTGTCGTCTGTCGCGGAACTTCTGGACGTAGCGAAGGTCACGGATCATCCTCTCTGATGCTTCTCCTGAGTGAAAGAAATGGAAAAATATAGGTTGACGTTATGACAAAAACTTACTCTAACATTTTAGCCTCTAAATCACTCTGAGCAGAAGGAGGTAATAGTGATGATGGTAAGGAAGAGGAAAGTGATAATGAGGGAGGGAGAGAAAGAAGACGAGGATGGTGGAGGTAGTGATATTGATGGTGTTGGCGTTGATGGTGACAATGGCGAGGACAACGATGATGGTGGTGATGATGTTGGTGTTGATAATGGTGATGGTAATGGTGATGATGGTGATGATGATAATGAGGGTGGTCATGATGATGATGATGATGATGATGATGATGATGATGATGATGATTACGATGATGATGATGGTATTGTTGGTGGTGGCGGTGGTCATGATGATGATGATGATGATTATGATGATGACGATAATGATGAGACATATGAGTAGCGCACAGTTGATAAATAGAAAGGGGACATTGAATAAGAGAGAATGAGTGCTGTTTCATACAGTGAATCTTGCCTGGTCAAACTCAATTAGGCTAAATAGTTAACTCTGTCAACAGACTTATCGTACCTCTCTTCTTCGAGTTTTATACTTTTCCCACTAATAAGACAAATTTGATTTAAATACAGTGAAACTCAGTATAATAAGATGCTTGGGACCATCACAAATAGCTTGTTATAACAGTAATCTCTTTGTAGTAGAGTTAAAAACAATAAGTTATTATGAGCTGGGACCAGAATTTTACCTCTTTATATTAGATATTTTGTTATATCAGATCTCTTTGTACCGAGTTTCCAATGTATAAGTCATTTCTTCAGCTCAAATACATTAAAATTTGGCAACTGTTTGTATTTGCACAATCATGTATGAAATGCTTTATTACCTTTGTTTCCATGCCAACCGAGAGCTTTATATTGTGTCATCAATTTTCCAATGAGACCAGGGTTCCTCTTCACGACTCGTCTCTCAAGGGGAAGATTCTGCTTGTAGTATCGACTAAATTCTCGATGACCAATTTTAATTCCTGTTGCATCACAAAACGAGAACAAATTTATTTGACAAAATTTCTTCAATACAATATGTTAACTGTTATCAATAGTTGAAGGTAAATAATAGAAAAAAAAAATAATGGACAGGGTTTTTCTTGACGATGCATCTTTCAAAGGGAAGATTCTGCTTGTAGTATGACTTAGTTCTCAATGACCAATTTTAATTCCTGTAATATAACAAACACAAAGAAAGTGACAAAATTTCTTGGATGCAATATGTTAAGTGTTGTCTTCTGTTGCATTTACACATCAATTATGATCAGGATGAAAAAAAGTAATGTATTTGTATTCACAATTTGCATTCCAAGCAAATAAAAATTTATTGTGATCCTGCAGAAAAAAAAGTATTCTTGGACCTGAGTACTTATTCCACTGGCATTTAATTTGAAATATTTTTAGCTCTCACTCACCTGAGGGTAGTGTAAGCTCGAACCCTTCCTCCTTCAGATCACATCTGCCTAAATCCATTTCTTCCTCCTCCTCTTCTTCCTCCTCATCTCCTGATACTCCCCCTACTGCTCCCCCATTCCTTTCATCAAAGTCTGGGTAGCTTTTCCTGAAAGTAAACAAAGAAAGAAAGAAAGAAATGAATGTATTATAAACATAGATAGATAGACAGACAGATCAATATAGTAGTAAACACATTTAGGATAAATGTAAGATCATAATTGCCTAAATCCTTTTCTTCCTCCTCCCCCATTCCTTTCATCATTGTCTGAGTAGCTTTTCCTGATGGAAAAATTCAAAAAAAAAAATTGCCTGTAAGCATATTATGCTAAAGGAAATTCACAATCATTTTCTATAATACCAGCTTATTTGAATTTCCACCCTCAGCAAGAAATTCATCCAAATTGTGCTGCGCTCAACCCAAGTGAGGTGAATGGGTACCTGGCTGGAATATTTATTCCTTGAAATGCCTAAAGCAATCTTCTTCTTCTTCTTCTTCATCATTCTTGTTTTGGTCTCAGTTATTCATCATGATGTATATTTTTAACTTTGTAATTTATTTGTAACCAAGTTGTTTTGGCTTCGTTTGTAAATAAAGTTTTATTTGAAAAGTCTTCTTCTTCTTCTTCTTCTTCTACTTCTTACAGTTATCATTATTATTATTTATTATTATTATTAGTATTAGTATCATCATTATTATCATCATTATTATCATTATCATCATCATTATTATCATTATCATCATCATTATTATCATTATCATCATCATTATCATCATCATCATCATTATTATCATTATCATCATCATTATTATCATCATCATCATCATTATTATCATTATCATCATCATTATTATCATTATCATCATCATTATTATCATTATCATCATCATTATTATCATTATCATCATCATTATTATCATTATCATCATCATTATTATCATTATCATCATCATTATTATCATTATCATCATCATTATTATCATTATCATCATCATTATTATCATTATCATCATTATTATCATTATCATCATCATTATTATCATTATCATCATCATCATTATTACTATAACTATTATCATTATCTTATCATTAATGCCATTCTTACCTGAAGTCATAAAAGTCTGAATATTCATAAATGGCGTCTCCTTCGTAGAGCAGCTTGCTGTGGCCTTTGTCTTTCATATGGCTCTGCACGGACGAGAGAGAGTAAAAAGCCTTTCCTTTGTCGTTACACCAGAGGCACATCAGATCACAGCCAACCTTTACACCTGAGTATGGAGAAGAAATGTGATATTTTCAATTAACATGTATGCGAAACAAAGGAGACTCAACAGCATGAAAGATTATATTAGTGCTACTTTATACAGAAAATGGCTAGAAGGGTCGATATTGTGCCAAAAGTATGACAAGTTCTTATTACTCACAAAGGAAACACTTTTAGCATTTAGAACAAATGCTATTTCAATAAAAGCTCACGAAAGTGACATGTAACTGCATTTGACTGCACTTAGAAGCAGAAAAAAAAAAGAGAAAGAAGGAAAAGGAAGAGGAGGAGAGGGGGACAAGAAAGGGGATAAGAAGGAAGGGGAGGAGGAAGAGGAGGATGAGGAGAAGGGAGGAGGATTAAAATACCTTTCTAAATGCTGTGCGAACAATTTTCTTACAATTTAATAGTTAAGTGGTAATGCCATGAAGTAAATACAGTACAACTGTGCCTACGTACCTCCCTTTCTGTATACCTACATTCATGCCACACGAAAATCTTTTGTAGAGATACATGTATTTTCTAACCAAGGTATTATTTGGAGCTAGAGATCTCTAAAATAAATTTTGCTTATTCTTACCAAGATATGAGAGCAGTCCTTCCATATCGACGATATACTCAACATGGGGGAGGAAGAAACTGTGATCAACTGTCATATGCTTCAGGTTCTTCTCCATTGACGACGACGATCGACTGCAAAAGAGGCAATCGGTCGGCGGAATCTCCTCTCCCTCCACATCCTCCCACTCTGCATCCTCTTCCTCATCCATGTCTTCGTCAAGATCCGCTGCCACTAGAGGGCGTGCTGCAGGTTTATTTTTGTTGTTGGATGATGATGAAGTGGCGTTATCTTTGATCTTCTGCTCCTTCTTCTTTTCAATGCCCTCTCGCATCATCTTCTGTCCTTCGTACGCGTCGACTTTCGCCTGCTCTTGCTTATTCTTCGCGTTCTTCGTCGCGACCTCGTCCTCGTTGTTGGCAGCGGATGCCACTTTCAGCTTAGCCTCTGCATCTTTATGCTTCTTTGACTGGAGGTGATTTGTATAGGCGTTCTCCGTGCCGAAGTGTTTCCCGCAGGCCGTGCATCGCGTGGAAGTATCCCGCGATTCTTCTGCCGTCTTCGACTGCTGGGCGAGAAGTCGTTGCTTGAACTCCGCTGCCGTGACAGGGGGAAGTTCTGCGACCTTGCGTTTGAGGTTGTAGCGATGCCAGTCGGACTTGTAGTGAGCCCTCTGGAGGTCCGCACTGGCAAATGCTACTCGGCATGAGATGCATGTGAATGCTGATGATGCCATGGTATCTAGAATTCTATGGATTAAAAATTAAGACAAACATTGTTACTTTCTCAAAAGAATGTGCAGTCACTGTACAGAGATGCCAATGGTTCCAGAATATGCATGAGGCAATATTAAAGGGGAACTACACTCAGACATTAAATTGCGCTCATTAAATGAAGAAAAATAGGATGACCAAACTGTAAAAATTTGAGCAAAATCGGATTATCCATTCAAAAGTTATGAATTTTCAAAGTTTTGATTTACACCCCTCATGGGCTCCTTAAATTGGCAAACGTACAGGCAAAAAGTGGCTGCCAACATGGAGAACTCTCCATTCGCTTTGTACACAAAATTTCACATTTTCCTCTTTTT
>BQKZ01001196.1:41596-54615 GCA_036244855.1 Temnopleurus reevesii | reverse complement strand
GGGGGGGAGGTGTGCTTGGTGTTGACTTTGGAGGTGTGCTTGGTGTTGACTTTGGAGGTGTAGCTGAGCTGAGAAAGTTGCAAAACTGTGAATTTATTTTTGTTAACTTATAACTAAGGACGTGCACTTTCATTTGCATGCAGTGTATCTTCAAACATTACAAAAATGAAATAAAAATTAAAATTGATGGATGTGTGCTCTGCAGATCGAATGAAAATTGCGATCAATTGTCAGTGTTTTAAATGGTAAGCTGGGAATTATTACTTATATAACACAACTGAATCTGTATGTAGTAATGAATCATCCTTGCTCAAATTCGGCGAGTTTTTCCCAGAAATCAATAAAATAATGAACTTTCGGACAGCAAACGCCTACCACTTTCGTTGCTCAAATTCGCTAAAATTTTCATCCAGTTGGCGCAGTCCCAGTTGACAAATCAGATAATCAAGAAGTGACTGACAAAGAATATCTATGATGAGACTGTCCAGACGCCCGCGTGCATGTTGAAAAGATTAATAAACTCAAACCTCGTTATAACGAGGTCCTTGGGACCAGAAAAAATATCTCTTTATATTGAAACCTTGTTATATTGGGGCCAAAATACAATACAATACAAAGGGATGGGACCAGGAAAATTACCTTGTTATGACAAGAGCTCCTTATATCAGTGCTCTTTATAACGAGGTTTGGCTGCACCGATTCGGAGTGTCTGTAATCCTTGCATTCTTTTCAACGTACATGCTGGTGGTCTTTTTCCTTGCAGGCTATGTACATAGTTATTGAACTGAGCAGGGGCGAGGGTATGACATTACTGAGGGTATCTTTAAAATAATTGAAGAAAACTGATATTTCCCTTTTTTTTCTAAGACTGAGGAGCTCGCCATTTCAGTGTTGACCGATCCTAAGTTTGACAAATGGTTTGGCTTTCGGATTTTGATAAATGGAAATTGAAAAAGATTCGAGTCTAAAAAAAATGTTAACTTGTGCCCACTCTGTCAAGAATTGCTTTGTCTAATCTGGAGCAAAAATGATTACTGACACACTACTGCTCAATCCCATTGGTTTGTACTAAGATAGATTCAGCATTTTCAAATGTCCTGTTTTGCATGCCTCTTATATGAGAAGTCTGCCTAAGCAAAATCTACATTTCCAGAAAAACAGCTCTCAAGTGAAGAATATCTTTGTTTGATTGTATTTTGTGGACTCTGTTAGCATGATTTTTGTAAAAAGATATATTTTAACCCCATTTCTGCCTAGAATAGTCCAAAGTACTCTGAATTCTAACCCACATCACCCATTACCTCTAATCCTTTTCTTTCTTTGAATGTACAGGCCAAACGTACACGTAAGGTAGGAATCACCGGAAAGTATGGCACAAGGTATGGTGCTTCGCTGCGTAAGATGGTGAAGAAGATCGAGATCTCTCAGCACGGAAAATGTACCTGTGTCTTCTGTGGAAAAGTAAGTCCATTTCTTTTTATTCTTCAGGAAAAAGAGAATGTTCCATATTGCGTATTTCAAAAGTAAGGTTCAACTTTAATAACCCAGGCAGGTCCAAGTCTATTTTGATTGAAACTGTTGGGGTTTTTTTAATTTTTGAAAAACCCAGGCCTAAATTACATTTTCTTTGTCATGAAGGTCAAACCCCACTATCGGTATATGGGCCTGTTAGTTTGAACTGCTAGCTATTTTTATTTCATGTAAGTTTAGGTTTTATGCCAGTGCTGTTCTTTTTCATTACATAAAAATGTAAACCTTCCACGACAATTTAAATAAGAAATAGAAAGTCGTAATAAAATGATATGAAACAGAAATAATTTACAGGTGTAGTAATTAACAATTAATTGATGATGCAGCCGTAATCACATCCATGATTAATCTGATAAAGATGAAGATTTATTTGATAATGATAATAATAATACTGATAATAAACCTCGATAACTCGTAATCAGATAAATAGTTTAATTGTTTAATTTTATCCACTGGTTGGATCCATTGAACTAACCTGTTTCTTTATAGATTGTATTCATCAGAAATCGATGACAATTTTGTTATATATTTTTTTTTTGACAGGATACAATGAAGAGGAAGGTTGTTGGGATCTGGAGCTGCAAGATCTGCCGAAAGACTGTGGCTGGAGGAGCTTGGGTCTACAGGTGAGTGTGCACTTGTTACAAGGTGTCATGTGGTGAGGATGAATGTGGTAGTGGCTAGGTTGGGGAAGGGGGGCGCACTGTGAGCAGAACAGGCAAGAAGTGTTGGATTTGATGGAGGAGGAGGAGGGAAATAGAAAGGAGTTGATAAGATCTGGAACTGTAAGATTTACTGTAAGACTGGCGAGAGGAGCTTGGATATACAGGCGAGTGTTTCATGGTGTCAAGTGATGATGGTAATTTTAGTGGTGGTGCTGGTGATGGTGTCAAGGAACGGGGAAACGAGGGGGGGGGGGATCCAAAGGATTTGATGAAGAGGAAGGTTGTTGGGATTTTGGACTGCAAGATCTGCTGCAAGACATTTAGACATCCGTCAAGACAAAGAACATTTTTGTGATTTGGCACTGCATTATCTACTTTTGGAGTATGTGCAAGGATAAAAATCTAAATGTTAATTACCAAGGAGCTGGAGGGGGGGGGGGGAAATCATGATAGGAACAGTGTTACAAAGATTACATACATTTTCTAGGTTCTCCCATGTTGATGAGGAATTTATTTAGACCTTAAAAAAGAAAAAAAGCGCTTTGATTTATTAAATCTGTGGAAGTGTTTTTGTCTGTACTATGAATTATTTCTCTGATTTGTTTTCCATACTTTACAGCACCACCGCCGCCGCCACCGTCAGGAGCGTTGTACGTCGTCTCCGTGAAATGCAGGACATCTAAATCCTCAACCAACCACAATCCACAGACTCTTACCAAACCGTGATACAAGTTCACCACTCCGTCATCAATAACATGTCCAGTCAGTTCCATCAAACATCTTGGACTGGGCCACCCCCAATGCATCCTGAACAGTTCATCATATCAACACCCAATATATCGAGGAATAGTGGAAGTGCACGGAAGATGGTTTCATCCAATATTCTTCTTACAGCATTCTTCATGGATAAGCAGAAACATTTGGACCAGTGGCATATTTCCGACCTTATTGCCACACCTCACTGTTGTCCTCAAGTTCTGCTGGACTACGGACATGCAGGGACATTGGACTTTGGCCATTTGGGTGGTTCAGGCCTACTGGTATGAAAATTACACAACGTTTGAATACGCCTTTTGAGCATACCTGTGAGCAAATCAAATAAATAAAGCCAGCAATTCCCACACCAATTTCAATGTTTCTCTTGTTTTTGTTTTTTTATCAAAGTCAAGAGTTTTTGTCGTAGTTGTGAAGGATAGAACATTTATTTGTGAAATGTGGTACAGTCAAACCTCATTCAAACGAGGTCCCTGGGATATGAGAAATTAGCTCTTTATATCAAAACCTGTAATATCAGGGCCAAAATACAATAAAATACAAAGAGATGGGACCAGGAAAACTATCTTGTTGTAACGAGATCTCATATCAGTGCTCTTTATAATGAGGTTGGACTTTATAACAAGTTACTTTGGACCATCAAAATACCATATGGCACTAATCTTGTTATATCTAGATTGAATAACAAATCACATATTCAAATATTTCTGGCCAGTTTAGTACAGAATTACCAACCGTTCTGGAATACGAGGCGATGATAATATGTGAATAACAAACAAGCTGAAAAACGTGAGAGATATCATAAAAATGCTCAGCCGTTCACTTAAAAAAAAAAGCATTGAATGAAAACACATCTCTTGTATATTCCGGAATGTTTGGCATTTCTGTTGTTACCTCTTTACATCAGGAATATTGTCATACCAGGAGGCTGTAACATATATAGAAGAGATAGGATTAAAGGGGAACGAACTCCTGAAATGATCGTTCTCATTGAATGAAGAAAAATCAGATGACCTAACTGAAAATTTGAGCAAATTATGACGATCCTTGCAAAAGTGATATACTTTTGAATTCCCTGTGATATCATGATCCCTGCTGCTGATCTGACGGGAATCTGTGCGTTCGCCAACTTCGGTTGAAGATATGATGTACATATTTTTTTCTCAAATTGATGAATGCAAAATTTGTAAGGGTACAACATTATTTTTCAAAAATACATGCAGAATTGATAAAAAGCATGCCTTAAGTGAAAAACCAACATTTTATTGACTCTTAAAAGAATCAAGAAAAGTGAAATTCTGTATACAGAGTGAATGAGGAGTAATATCTGATATTATGTCACAAATTCTGTCTTTGTTGCTGATTGCACAGAGCCCCATCAGCGGGAATGATTGTCCTAAAATTTTTGCTCAAACTTTCATGGTTCGTTCATCTGATTCGTCCTTATTGAGAGCACGACAACTGCATATATGCAAGAGGGAGATTGCTAAACTTTAAATAGTTTACATGAAGATCACGTGAGGAATACAGTATAACCTCGCTAAAACGAGTTCCTTTGGACCAGAGAAATTACCTTATTACAGTCAAACCTGTCTAAGCGGCCACCTGTCAGTAGTGGCTACCTAAATTGATCCGCTCCCTATCAAAATGTGTTACAGAAACTGTACATAGAGGTCACCTGTCTACAATGGCCACATTTTCTGTTTCCCTTGGGTGGTCACCAAAGACAGGTTTGACTGTACATAATATATTGAAACTATCATATCAGAGCCAAAACACAATAAGATACATACCCGTAGAGATAGGATCAGAAAAATAACCTTGTTATATGTAGAGCTCGTAATAACAGTGCTCTTTATAATAAGGTTGGTGGACTATATCATCACACACACACACAAAAAAAAAAATTGTGAATACAAACATAATTGAGATACATCAAATTGGTTCCTTCTGTGCATCATGCACCCTTTATTCATTTTCCATGCAATACAATATCATTATAAGGTACGTATAAATAGTACAATAAACATCTCACGCCAAGCCATCACCATTTTGTAAGCACACCCCAACTAAGGAATAATGTTTTTTGTAATAAAATGAATCTGATCGAAGTAGCTCAACAGATTATCTCATTTCGAAGATGCAGTGGAACCTCTATATAAAGAGGTCGGATGTTACAATATTCCCCGACATATAGAGAATTTCATTTTTTTTCATGTTCTTGATGTCCTTGGTCCATGAAAATGACCTTGTTACTGTATAGTGGACAATTCTCGCAGGGGTTTAATTTTTGCGGTTTTGACGGCAACATTGGTGAACGAGAAATTAATCCTTAAAATAATCTGTAAAAATTTGTACAAAAATTTAACATACACAGTACTTCACATTGCATTTTGAAGAGCCACGATAACGATTTCAGTGTTTAAATCGCGTGTATATTTGGATTTCTACACATAATTCTTATGATATGCTGTGATTATACGGTTAGTCTTTATAATTTTTCGGCATTTAAAAGCAATTTTTTTATAGCAGAAATCAGTATCTATTTCTTGAAAAATCTCTATTAGTCAGGTCGGGAGATCATACTTTTTTGACAGATTGTATCCGCGAAAATGTTCATGGACTAACCAACCGCGAAAAATTAACGAAGCGAAATTTATCAGGAATCTGGTTAAATGAAGATAGAGAAACAGAAGAATACAAAAAGCTGGAGCCACGAAATTGCCTTGTTACACTAGGAATCTTGATACAAGTTTCCACTATACTTTTACTCTTTTTATTTCTCTATCCTGATACAGTAAAACCTCATTAAGAGCACTGATAGTAACAGGGTGATTTTTATGATCCACTTTCTTTTTTTCTTACTCTTTTGTTTTCTATTATATTTCAATTTCAAGCGAAAGATTTGCTGGTCCCAAGGACCTTATTATAATGAGGTTCAACTGTACATATATAACACGATTCCTAATGTAACAAGGTAATTTTTAATGATTACAAGGACCATAGGGAAGGAAGCCTAGGACACAAACGCTGGCCTATGCTCCCAGAATGAAGGCTCATAAGCGACAAGGGAATTGGAAAATGAAAAAAAAACTTAACTCATGCCTTCACAGTAATCTGTTTTGACATTTCTCCACAAAATAAGAGGGAAGGATATTTCTATGTGAGTGAAGAGTCGTAAGTGACAAAGAAATTAGACAAAGCAAACAACTTCATTCAAGCCTTCACAGTAACTTCATGAACACAAAAGAAATTAATTGTTGATTCACAGAACAGGTTCAACATCCGTTTGACATTTCTCTTCAGAATAAAAGGGAAGGAAATTTCAATTTTGAGAATGTTGTTTACTTTGTTATTCATTTTGTCCAAATGCTTTGTTTATTCTGCTTACAGTGACACGAAGGAGTGAGCAGGCTTCAAATGAGTAACACCACAGAAAAAGTTACATTTTCAAAACGAAATTGGCTTCAGTTTTATATCATTGTTGTTCTAGCATATAAGCCATTCTTGTACAAATAAAAGAAGTACAGTGAAATCTCTTTATAACGAGGTACTTGGGACCATGAAAATTACCTTGTTATAACAGGTTCCTCACTATATCAGGGTAAAAACAAAGAACTATAATGAGCTGGGACCAATAGAATCACCTTGTTATATCAGATATCTCGCTATATCCAACCTCTTTATAACGAGGTTCCACTGTACATGTATGCATGCAGAAGCTATACGAAGGAATAAAGCGTACACATGTAGTATGAAAAAATAATGCCTTCAGCACCATCCCTTAAGGTTGAAGGTACAACAATTACAAAAAAATTGTGAATAATTATTTTTCCTGAGCTGGTTACAATCAAATTTTTACTCTTCTACCTCATGATTGAGAATTACAAAAAAATAGTTTATGTATAAATAAATGTATAAACATTGTAAATCTATACACTGAGAGAACTGCATTTAAGTTCAGTAAAGCAAGAAATAAAAAGACCATTGTTGCTACATCAATTAAACAAATATTTTTTCAAGTGACCAAAACATGATTATAGCTCGTGACGGGTGTGGCATATTATGTAATAAAATGACAGGAGAGATATATAAAATTCATAAATGCTCAACAATGTACCTAGTCAGATGATGTTTAAAAAACTATGGGAGTATTGCTCTAAAGTTGCCAAATCAGTTGCAAATCGGAACTTGCATCTTTATCTTTTGATAAGATGCCTATAAAACAATGGTTTTGATTGGTGCTTGTCGATCAACTGCAACTTACAATTGATCGCAACTCAAGGTCTCACTCAAGAACCTTGGAAATATTTAGTATTACTAGCAGATCTGCCCGTTTGTGTAGTTTTGCCTTCCTAATAACTTTGGGGAAAAAAGATAGTGATAAGTATGACATGAATGAAATATTTCTGCGGGCCCCATTCTGCTGAGACCGGCTTCCAAGGTGAAGACCCTAGTATTCTGTTCTGCCCCTCTCTCTCTCTCTCTCTCTCTCTTTCTCTCTCTCTTCATCCCCCCCCCCCCACAACCCGGCCATCATTGGTCTCCTGAAACATGCTTCACGTTCAAGCAGAAAATGAATGCAAACCCACATACCGCAGACACATGGCAGACAATAATACCACCAATCGCTCCGCCCGTTCCGGGCCGTCGCTCCGGCGAGCGAAAGCATGGCGTATACTGCTCACACACTCTATGGGTCACACCGTACCCGTGCATAACCTCGTGTTCGCTGACGCCTCAGTTAAAGAGAATTGCATACATCTAGTTGATATTCAGGGCGCAGCGAATGAAAGTTACGAATTATGAAATATGAAATCATAATTAGGCATCGACAGCAATTGTTAATAGTCTAAGGTTTCTTTCTGTTATCTAAAACGGGAAAAAGAGAAATTTGGGGACGATTGGTGTAATAGGTTGAGAGAAATACGCAGCCAAACAAACATCAAACAAATTTACACACAAGATTAGGCGAATTATATAGTAGGATTATTCTGATGTCCGCCCTTCTTAAAACATAACATAACCACTAAAAAGTGTGCATAAAAATGGAACTCATAAAGGAAATTTTACAAAACATAGATCATAATGCAAAAACACTTTCAAATCATGCAAAGTAAGGTGAAAATATAGGATTTCAATAAAATATTCTGGTTGAAAAAGAATACAAATGATATCTAACAATAGACTATAAATATAATATAAATAAATCAGAATTTAACTTACATAAACATTCATTGTATTATTGAGTAACTGTTACAGGCAATTCCACTCAAAGTATTATTTCCGTTTATGTTAACAGCACAGAATGTCTTAAAGTCAGGGCGTCATGATTGACATGACTTCCGGTTGCGAGCCACACGGACGGTGTGTTGCGTATACACATCTTGCCAAGCTCAGAAACTCGGAACACTTCGTACGACATTCCGATCCATGCTGTCGTCGCTTGTAACTTTGATTCGTCCCCTCTTCAGCTTCGATTTTGTTTTAAAAGGTTCAAAACGCATACGTTTGCGACTGCCGAGCTGTGAGCAAGCGAAAGAAAGCTTGCTCACTCGCTATTCCACGTAAAAAATTCTGTGATTTTTTTTTGTTCGGCAATCTTCGCAATCAAAATGGCCGCGAACAATTTGGCTCTCTGAACGTCATGTCGCCCCGCCTTTAAAAACCTTTCAATAAAATTTCTTGAAATTTGATACACTACTAAAAAAGTAAGGGATTAATCTTTCCTTCCACTATGGATTCACTATTGTTGAACAAGGGACATCACACAACAACTGAAATCAATTGTGAGAATGATTCAAGTGTGTTTGATGTGCTATATGACAAGTGCATTTAGTGATTTCCAAAAATATGAAACCTCCTATGATAATCTACAGTCCAACTTGGCTATGTCAACCTCAAATTAAAAAAAATGTAGTTTTGGTAATGATCAGAAAATGTCTGTGTTCACTTCATTTCCTTGTCATTTGGCTTAAGATTAAGATCCTGCAAGCTAGGATCAAAAGCTAAAGCTTATTTTTTTTTAACTTAAAAAAAATCAATGTTCACAGAATTGCACAACACTTGAGAAGATTGGTCAAAGTTTGAGGTGTTTAAATGTCTGATTGCATGTGATAATCACAAAAGAATTTCATGTGAAGATCTGTTGAAAATGATGTATAATTCTCATGAGTATTTTGTAAAATTTCGAGTATACTTGAAAACTTTACTTTTCCACTCTTTGAGAAAATTAGGCAAAATCTCGGCAATTGTGCATCGAGAAGGGGGCTGGACAATGGAGGCACTACTATATCTTTGCGTAATTACTTCATCATCTGCTAGTTTGTTTCTGCCACCAGCAAATAACTTAATAAGGATGTTTTGTCAAAAGGCTATAAAACCCTGACTCAATCAACCCCTAAAGAGTCATGGCCATTTTCTCTCCAAAAACTTACTCCTTTCTATTGCGATCTCCCTTTTCCTTTCGTTTAAAAAAAAATACATTATATTTTGAAGGAAAAAAATGTTCTCACATGAGCTGTTTTTGGACTTGATGTCATAAAAGTTGAGCTAAAAATAAAGATTAAAAAAAAATCAAACATTATAATGAAATAGTTTTCATTCGGGCAGCCCATTTAAAAATATGAACATCTATTTATTTATTTAATCATTTATCATGATTACTTTATTTTAGCACAAATTATGCACAAGCAATTTTAGCAGACATGCAGAGCAAATCACAGTCTATGCTTACATACTAGAACATTACAGCATTAAAAAAAAATTTTTCTTTATTTTTTTTTTTTTATTTTTTTTTATTTTTTTTTGGTCTATTTTTTTTTTTTTTTTTTTTTATTTTTTTTTTAATAAAAAAAATCCCAATCTCCCGAATATATAACTTTCAATGTCAATAACCATTTTCACAATCTACTTAAAAGTGTATATTCTAAAAGAAAAGCACTGAACGGTTAAAATTACACAGTGATAATGCAGCATTTTCTACAACATATTAAATAATACCCTTTAACAGATACATAATTTACAAAGATTTTACATTTCTATGTACATATAATTCCACATTATGTAACATTACAACTGTGTGTAGAATCTAACAGACGCAGTAGACAAGGTAAAATAATTAAGGAAGAATATATATCTTGAGGGTTATTACCACTTGTGTAGCTCATTGAAAGCATTTGTGAGCAAAACAGCTATTTGATTTATATAATTCATATATCATGTTCAGCAATCTGATTTTAATACGGATTTAATAATGAAAATCATCTCTATCAATACTGGATTCTGAATCTTGAATAGTTCAATAATATAAAAATAAAAAAGTTTCTAATTATTTTAAATTCATAAATATCATTCAAGATTCTAAAACTGGCATAAAATAAATTACTCTTACAAGTTTAAAATTTACACATGGGAAATTCCATACATTGGTTGCTATTTTATATATTTAATCCCACCTTTCTCGTACTTTACTTCAAATTTTAGCAGGGTTCCGAAAGAAACGTTAAAATGGAATTCCATGACTTTTCCATGTACAAATTGCAGCTTTCCATAATCCCACTTTCTGGCGTGGCTTTCAAAATCGCAAATGTTATGATTATAAACACCAATCATAATAGCAGAATATGATCAAAGAGTGTGAGAGTTGCGAGACAAAACAAACTGAAAAGCTGCCATAGCCAAGAGGTAAATGTAATTCCATGACTTTTACATCACTTTTCACAAATTTTCCATGACAATTTTTTTTTTTGGGAGCCCTGTAAACTTTTTGAGTCATAATCATTTCAGAGCATCTCATCTCTTCTACGAAAAAAAATTATTTCAAGAACGTGTAGGACATTCATAATGTGATGAAACATTCTTCAATGGGCCAGAACTCCCCAATTTTAATTTCTCGGATACATGATGCAAAATGGCAACGAAATGAAGTGAAGGATATGGAAAAATGCTAAATAAGAGGATGGTGCGAAATTAAGCACAGGAAGTGAAGGGCAGCCAATCACACAGTGAGGGGCGAATTATTCCTTGTTCGATGCAAAGTAACAAGTTTTTCTGGATCATTTCAAGAGGTACATAATTGTGAAACAGAGAGATCAAATCGGTCAAACCCTATTTTCTCCTGGTGAAGAAGGAAGACAGGTAGTTAATGCCAGAGTTGATTGCACCGGGACTGCTCGTCGCAGAGGGCGCACGTTCGTCCTCTGGTGTTGGGTTACTAACATTGTCCAGCTCAGAGCTCTCCAGCATTTCAAACTCGAGTTCCTCGTCCGACTGTGGCGATGGCGTCAAACCGCTCGGTATCGTGTCGGAATTCGCTGGACCGGTCAGCTGCACGGACTTAACCGGAAGCGTCGGATGACGCTGTTTCATCGATTGTGTTCCAGCGGTGGCAGCGGTGGGATTTGATCCTAGAACAGTTAACGAGGAGACCGCTTCAGACATGACCGTCGCGACGGTTTGCGAGAGGAGTTGCGCAGCGGCGGGTGGCAGCGACTGCCCAATCATTTCAGCTGCTAAACTAGAGGTGGTGGTTTTCTTTTCCGGGACACGTGGCTGCAGAAGGTCGTCTAGAGGCGATTCTGGCGTGTCTAGTTCGTGGTCGCCAAAGTCGTCATCTGTGGACATGCCAAAGAGGTCCGATGGAGGCCGGAGTCGGGTAGGATTGCTTGACCTGCCGTCTATGACGTTGCCGGCAGAGCGTGAATCGAGTTCGTCACCGCTTGGGTCCAGAGTGTGGTCTGTAAATGAAGGCATTTCATTCAATCCCACCATAAGGTTGCTGGATTCATTGTCTGTGTTTAGTTCTGTAAAGAAGAGGTTTAAAGTTTGAAGTCAAATTGCAATCATCTCAATGAACCACGCATAAGCTGGATTTGTCAAGATAAGATCAAATGCCTTACGAACATTCTGATTTATACGATGGAAACCTCCAAGCAAACTGGAGACTCTAGTAACCCATATCATGAGTAAATACCAATGAAGTTCAATAGCCGAAGGGACTTTTTAAGATTATAAAAGCTCACTCGTGCTTTTTTAGCTTAAATTTGAGCATATGACAAATATGTTTTTCATGGATTCAGATTCATTTTCATAAAAAAATTGTGGATGCATACACGAATCAACAAGGGACATCCCAAGGTTGGGTATGGGTATCTTAATCTCAAACAGCAATGCGGGACATTTTGTGAAAGTGAAATCAAAGCAGGAAATCTCCCAGTCAGGGTGGGAGAGTTTGAGTCTCTGAGTCCTCCTACAATGGAATTAAAATTAAAAAAATCTGATAGGGGGCCTGTAACATAAAAAGATTTAATTTTGCAATTAATCGTATCTCTTTGGTAGACATTCTGCCATATACATACGATTAATATTTATTGAAAGTTTAATTGTATCTTTTATGTTCCAGGCCCCAGGAATGAAACATTTTCAAATGATCTATCATCATCTGTGGGCTCTATAGTAATAATAGCGCATGTAAAGTGCATGCATCCACTCTGCTGAGTGCTCAAGGCGCTTTACATTATTATTACCCTGGCTTCCCAGGTCGAAAATCCAGTTGGATCCAGTTAGAGCAAAACCAGTTGGTAACTGGTTTCAATATGGAAATTGGAACAACTGGTTCCAGTTGAAACCAGTTCAATATTTCCAGTTAGAAACCAGTTGAACATTTCCAGTTAGAAACCAGTTCAATATTTCCAGTTAGAAACCAGTTGAACATTTCCAGTTAGAAACCAGTACAATATTTCCAGTTCGGAAACCAGTTGCCTTAATGGTTGCTAGTGGGGCAATTGATTCCAGTTATTAACAGTTACGCATTTCCATTTGGAAACCAATTAAACCAGGTGGAACCTTCATACTCTACTGAAGATCTAATGAGCCACTAGTTAACTTAAGGCAAACTTACTTATTGTCTCTGGTGCAATGACAAAAGTAAGCCTTCAGCAGTCAGCAAACTGGCAAATATTGCATTTATTACTGTGCTGAAGAACGTGTGCATTTATACACAAGGGAAAGTTTTACAATTTATGGTTAGTATTAGTGAATCTTAATTAA
>BQKZ01001196.1:18766-32955 GCA_036244855.1 Temnopleurus reevesii | reverse complement strand
CACCTATGGACAGTGGCCACCTTAATCATTTCCCTCCAGATGAAAATGTGTGTTATTGAACCTGTCTATAGAGGTCACCTGCCTACACGGACTACCTGTCTAAAGTGGCCATCTAAATCAGTTCCCTCCAGATGAAAATATGTGAAGGTCACCTATCTAAAGTGGCCACCTAAATACATGTAGGCTCCCACCAAGTGAATGTTATGGAACTGTCTACAGTGATCATCTGTCTATATAGTGGCCACCAAAATTGGCTTGCTCCAGATGAAAATGTGTGTTATGGAACCATGTCTATAGAGTTCATAGATTTGTCTACAGTGGCCAATTGTCCTGTTTCCCTTACGTAGCCACTATAGACAACTTATATCGACTGTATATTTTATAAAGATCTTTTTAATGAAAGTCAATATCACACAGATTTGATAAAAACCGCTGGATGTCTAGACTAGTACCTGGCAGAGACACGCCCACACACAACCCATTTTTAGTCTGCTAGCTGCTCTGGAAAATGTAAACAAAGTTTCCAATGGTCTGACACACAATTGGTATTTCTATTGAAGTTCCTGCTTTGTTGTTTCCCCCAACTAGAGCGCTGTCGGCTATGGAGGCTCCAAAGTATGCTCAACTAAAAGCCATGCAACGTAAAGTTTGAGACCAGGGCCCTGTAACAGAAAGGTTTTCGATTTATACTGTACATGTATGAGCTGAAATTTTTGCTGGTGTTATATTTTTGTGAATTTCGCATTTTCACTCATTAGAATGCCCATACACTTTTATGCGATATGGTCTTTCAGGACACGATGAAAACTTTGCGACCCAAGGCAGAAAATATGCATCCAGAGTCCAGGGACCTTTATGCCCTGTCGACATGATCTTCACATCCCAGATAATAAAGTAATTTTGTGTCCAGTTAACAAATTTTGGTTTCCAGGTTGCACATTGTGCGTCCTCAGTCATAAACAATGCATCCCGGGTCACAAAATCTGTCTCCAAGGTCACAAACTTTGCGTCCCAGAACTTAATCTCCAAAATCATATATTTCATAAGATGAGCGGTGTTTCATCAAATCCATCTTAAAGTTACGCATGACTTTAAGAAAGACTGGAGTACGTCAATGAGTGTAAAACACATAAGATTCTCCATCATTCAGCACAAGAACTGGTACCATTCGTGTTTAAAGTCGTTCTCCAATGCCTTCCTTATCTTGGTGAAACATCGCCCTAGACAAAATCTTCATGGCACATATGGCCTGTTGTTAAATGTATTTAAGAGTCACCATAGTAGACTATGGATACAATCTATGTAAACCAAAGTATTGCTGTCACAGAATTGGCATTATGCCAACTGCTAACAGTTTATTTATTTGAAGAAAAGTTCATAGAAGTTCTACACAGTGTACACACATCAGAAACACAATGGAATTCTACAAATTTGTTCATGATAACATATTTTGACCTGACATAGATTTTTAAGTAGTTAGGTAGTTATTACAATGAATACAAATAATTGATTAATCCAACAAAAAGATAAGGTTCCAAAAATACCAGTGGGTCTACAAGTACATCTATCCCAGAATATTGTTGTAAGGATAATCTCTTAAAAAATAAACAGTACACAAGTTCACTGTTTTATGCCTGTTTCTATCCTAGAATAGGACCTCCTAAAATTAGCATTTTTTAAATTTTGCATCCTCCAATCTTGATTAAAGGCATTGTATTTATTGTTTTCATTTACAGAATTCTCAACCGCCAAACTTTAATGGACTGAAATTACTAAACCCCCCAAAATTAGGTAGTTTGCCCTGAAATGCTTAATGTTCAACTCAGGGAATCAATCTCCAACACTCTAAGTACTTTGATAAAAGTTGCTAATCAAATCATTCTTTATGTAGCAAAAATAGGCTACATAAAATGTATTGCATATATGATACCAGGAAAATTATTACCATTATACATGTATGTATCTCTCTAAATTTTAATCTGTACATCAAATGTAAGTTACAGAGCTGCCAACCATTCTGGAATATGCAATTGGTCAATTAAATGAGAATAACAAAAAAGCTGAATGTAAGCAGGAGAAAGTAAGCAGGAGAAAGTAAGCATGAGAAAATGTGACAACAGCTATATACTCTCTACCATTCACTTGTGATGGAAGCCTTAAATTCCTATTAAAAAACACAATCATGCATATTCTGGAAACAGTTGGAAAAGAGATGTTCAAAGATAGAAAATAGAGCATTCATTTGAGATAATAAAACACTGAGTGATATAAATCTTGCATAAACTTCCTCTCATACGAATGACCCTTCATAATATATTGCACACCCTGATAAAGCCATGTTGTTATGAGTCAGCTTCTTATCTATAACATGTGATTTCCTTTATCCAAGGTCTATAAAAGTACTACATGTACTTGTAAACAATCCCTCTAATACAATACTAACCCAAAATAGAACTTGCAGTCTATTTGTCATACACTCTTACCTGTACCTGTGGAAGCCTGGGGGGAGGGGCTCAGGAGTTCCTCAGGGGATCTTATTGATATAAAATNCTTGGGGGGGGGGGGGGGGCGAGGATGGACAGGTCGGTCAAATTTTGTATACCGTAAAACCTCTTTTATGGACTTGCTTCTAGACATGTAACAAAAACACATGTAAGACCCCGATTTTCAGAATTTTATTGCACACTAACTCCAAGTACCTCTAAATTCTTTTATTTGTTGACTGGCACCATTGGAGCCCAGCCTAGGTGGATACCAGTGCTATACATGTATAAGTGGCCATCATCATAATCTGTGCGATTACATCAAGACTGACTGATTGTTAATAGTTAATATCCATTCTAGAGCAAACTAATACATATTTTCTACAATCTACCAAAATTCTTAGTTGGCTCCATGAACAGGTCTGCAAATAGTGTACATGTATCTTGCATAGCCTGAAAAAATTTTGCGTTAAATTTCATTATAAGCTCTGCTCACTTCCCGCATTTTGACTTTGTTAATTAATGCTGATTCCTGAGGTTTTTATTTTCATGACATTTTCAGTCAAAAGTACATTGAATATTTTTGCCAAGTGCTGCAATTCATTTTTTCTTTCATTTCCCTTCTCTACGTAATTAAATTTTCTCATTTAATCATTTTCTTCCCGATTGTACATTTATGTTCATACATCCCTTTATCCTTTTTTTTTTCTTTCTTTCTTTTTTAATATTTTCCAAATTTTCTTTTACATTTTGTTTCAGATACTCTCTTTTCCTCTGTAGTTTTTTGTTATTATTTTGTGAATAATATTCCATTTGAACTCATTTTATTTTACTGTCCATTGCTTATATTTACCAGACATTTTCATGTTTTTCTCATTAAAAAAATTATTTTTTGATTACGTGTCTCTTCCATTACAGTTCTTTTTGATGTAGGGCAATACAAAATGTACATTTTTAATCAATGTATTGTGAAATATTATATGTGTACATGTAGGGACCCTAAAATCAAATCACTATGATTTTGTTGCATTTCTAAGAGCAGGATACTCTTTTTACCATCTGGTTTCTACATCATAGTACGTGTACATACATGTACATCATCATCTAAACTAAATGGCCATCAAAGCAAGGTCTCTAAAATGGTAAATTTATGTTCATATTTTGGTGAAAAGGATAATGCACAAATTAGCCTTTCAACTTCTGACATTAAAAATAGAAAATCAGATATTGAAATATTGAAACAGTGATAAACAATGTCAATTGTTTAATTTTCTGTTAAATATCATTTCTTGTTTTTTTGCTTTCACAAAGTAGAATAGTGAACATCTGATGTCAAAGTTGATCAATATTTCACTTCCGTTTTTATAAAGTGGAATATTGAAGACCGTCCTATTTTCGAAAATTGAAATAAACCTTCAATTTTCTGTTTTAAATCTAGAATATTGATCAGGATTAGGGTCAACATTCTGTTTTACAATTTTTCAATTTGAAATAGAATACTTAATAGCAAATAGTATTTCAACCTTCAATTTTAGCAACGTGTAAGCCAGAGACACTGCTTTTAATATTTCACCAGTGCTCACAGAGACACTTTATGATTTATCAATTATTCAGCAGACACGAAAGGAAACTTCTGAAATTGTGAAGCAATATCAGACTAGATCTGAACGTCTATCAGTTCCTGCATCACAATGCATGGAGGGAGATAACTTTTCGAAATAAATGTACCATAAAAGAAAGTGAAATCTTTTAGAATTCTAAGTACAACTTTTTTGCATATATTCCTGCATGCAACTATTGTCGTGTGAGACAGTAAGGGCAGTATTATCATCATTTATTTTTGAAAATCAAAATTAGGTCAAAGGTTTATTTTAACAAAAATTGAGTCACTTATTTTTAGTATTAAAATATTGAAGTCTTGAACTGTTGCGAAGGAGTTACACAAGGGTACAATGAAAAAAATCCTCAACTTCAAATTGAAATTCGAAGTAGTGAACCATTGTCAGGTCCGGTCTGCTGAATATTCATGAGGTCTGAATAAGGTATTTCATATTAAAACAAACCTGTGATTTTTTTCAATGTGTTCTCTTATGAAAAACTTTAGGGGTATATTACATGTACGAGATACTTTTATTTGCAAATAAAAAAATATTCTTCAGATCGGACCAGAAAATGGTTTGCTGTCATTTAATTTTCATAGCTGCAATGCATACGCAATACGTGCATTTAAGGTTGTTCATATCAGAGAGTATGATGGGTAGTTTTCTTGTACGGAAATGATCATCGCGCAGTTTATAACAGTACGCGCACCGAGTGAGTACAAAAAGATATCCCGGCATGCTCCCTGATATGAACAACCGTAAAGGCACGTATTGACCGATAGCATCATACAAATCGCTCCTAAAACATGCGACAAGAATTGCAAGACCGGAAAAATTGATATTTTTGTGCAGAAATAGTGAGAGAATCACCAAAACCAAGTCTGAAGTCCTTTTTAAATACTGTAACAAATTTGTCTTATCTATCTTATTACACTGATAGTGATAGCACATGAAAACAATCTCAGTTGCATAATTTCACTTTATTATGTAGCACCCTCTGGCAGCATGGGCAGGGAGCTCCTGAAAGTTAATAGACTGCCAGGCATGGCTTTGACTTGACTTGAGTCTTGACTGAGTCTTGATAAACTTGATAATTTCTCACTCTCAAGTCTCAGCTCAAAACAAAAATTTAGTTTAATTTTCATTTGCTTGCATTCCTATTTTGGGTAAATATTTGCCGGATCTCACTCATTTTTACCACAAGATTGTAACATTGGCTTAACCAGTTTCCGATGACAATGTTGGCAGTCCTGCAGTAACTGGAAATTTCCCAATAAGTTTTAATTTTAGTAACACTTCCTCTACGTGCGGGAGTAAGCTAAGCGGCGATGCGCATCGGCCATCGCCGCGCTGCCCGGCATGCGGTGCAGTGATCGCCCGCTAGCAAACTCACCAGAAAACGACGTTCACACACACGAACAGCAAAGCACTCGGCTGCGTTTTTTCCCACACCAAAAGACTCTGAATATTCATCACAAGACCTTCAAATGGACTCAGAATGCTCCTCAGACGTTCCTCTCTGGTCCGTATTATCGCTTCTCTCTCCAGTTCCTTCATTTTATCATCGGGAAGGGTACAAGGAGCCGAAAAATTCACTGCTTTCATTTCGTCGCCGTCCATTTTGCCTTTTAAAACCAGTGCCGGACCCAAGAGGGAGGGGGACTGGGGGGGGGATTCAAGCCATTCTCCCCCCCCCCCCCTTGGGCTGCCAAGTAAAAAAAAATGACAAAAAAAAACATCTGGCAAACCTGAAAATGAAAAAAAATCTTCATACTGTGGGAGGGAGGACACCCCCCTCTTGGGAAAAATTAAGCTAGATCCGCCCATGGGGCCCTATGTGACTGGGGTTTAACTCTCCTTTCTCTCCTTTAAAGGATAATAAGATTCAGCAGCTCTCTAATATCTAAAAATTAATTTAAAAAATACCAAGTAAATGTCTCCATTTATCTGAAAAGATTTATTGAAAAGAAATCCAGAAAAAAGTCACTCAGAAAGTACTGATGAAAATCTGACCTTCTTCTGCAGAGGACAGAAAAACAATCATACATAAATAGAAAAATCCCACTTTCCCATAGAATACAAAAGTCTCTTTGTGTACATCTGAATAATAGCTAAACATTTTCTCTATAATCATGAGAAAATACAATTTCTCTTTGACTTCTACGGTAGAAAAACCATATATACCTGAGAATTTGTTGCTTGCAACAATATGGTTATACCCATAATATTGATAGAAGTATCTGAACTTCTGCGCTGCCCTGCATGAGACGAGAATGACCCATTACTTGGGTATACAACCGGCATTATATGAAGAGTCTTCCCCAAATTATTATCTTTCAACAAGAACAGAAATATCAGATGAACAGATTAACCACTCCCCAAAGAAAACTATGAATGTTTAAATATGTAGACAAATTGGCAACTGATAACCATTTACTATTTTCTATCTATGTTATAAAATGTTATTTTTCCCCCAAAATATGAATTCCTCAAAATTTAAACTGTGGAAATGATGGATTTTAAAATTGGCAGCATGTCAGAAAATTTTAGCTGATTTACAATTTTTTTCAAATCATTAGAAATTCATTACTTTTTCTAATCAGTTGTCCGATTTTCCTCAAACTTTTTTGTAGCGCTCACCAAATTTTTCTGCTCCTGTAAAAAGAATATTATTTTGGGGTAGACTCTTCATTTGAGTTCATGCCAGCAACAATGTCAATTCATGCCCCATGCACAGGCCACGCTAAAATGATATTGCTGCCTCACATAAATATATTCTAAAATGAGAAATAGAAAAGTACATGCAAATACATGTACCACTAAACCTCTAATTTCCACAATTATTGCCCTAATTACATAGCCAAATAATTTTACAAACATTTTATCATAAAATAGATTTTACTCTGATATCTGATAAGTTATTCATAATGATAGAAAATTCTATGAAATAAGTAGGTTGCATTGCATGGAAATTGTGATTGATTTTAACAAGCCAATCAGATTGGTTGTTTTAAAATTGCCTATGATTTTTTTTATTCTATAGATATTTGACAAAACAGTAGATGCCTACAGGATACTGAAATGACATCAGGTTTACCTAATATAGCGACAAGTAAATTTATACTCTTATAAATGAGCACATATTCATGATTGATTTGAACAAGCCAATCAGGAGAGTTACTTTAAACTCACATTGATTTAAAATACATTGGTGACTTTATGAAACAGCACATGTCTACAGGACAATGAAAGGACAGTAGGTTTACCTAACATAGCGACAAGTAGATTTATACTCTTATAAATGAGCACATATTCATGATTGATTTGAACTAGCCAATCAGGAGAGTTACTTTAAAATCACATTGATTTGACATTCATTGGTGACTTTATGAAACAGCACATGTCTACAGGACAATGAAAGGACAGTAGGTTTACCTAACATAGCAACAAGTAAATCTATACTCTTATAAATGAGCACATATTCATGATTGATTTGAACAAGCCAATCAGGAGAGTTACTTTAAAATTACATTGATTTGAAATTCATTGGTGACTTTATGAAACAGCACATGTCTACAGGACAATGACAGGACAGTAGGTTTACCTAACATAGCAACAAGTAAATCTATACTCTTATAAATGAGCACATATTCATGATTGATTTGAACAAGCCAATCAGGAGAGTTACTTAAAAATCACATTGATTTGAAATTCATTGGTGACTTTAATTATGAAACAGCACATGCCTACAGGACATTGAAAGGACAGTAGGTTTACCTAACATAGCAACAAGTAAATTCATATACTAATAAATGCGCACAGAATCATGATGAGTTGAACAAGCCAATTAGAAGAGTTACTTAGAAATCACATTAATTTGAAATTCATTGGTGACTTTATGAAACAGCACATTCCTACAGTACAGTAAAATGACACAAGGTTGACCTGACATAGCAACAAGTAAATTGAAATTCGTTACTGATGCCCACATGTGTGCTCTATTGCTTCATACTTATAGGTCCACCACTGTAAATCAACTGATTTGTCACTATCCATACTTTATAATTAAGATTATGGTCAAGTACAACAGTGCAGTAATTTGTTCTGAATGCCCTATAGTGGCTGCAACTAAGCCTATTCAAAACATTTCCAAACTACAATATCATGACTTCGACAAGGGCCCAAAGCAGCAGAAAATGAAAAGATTAAATAAAAACCAAGCCATGCAATATAGCATTCTATTTCTCCTCTCTATAAATACACTAAATTTCATAAATATTTGATTCCCAATGAATAACACGATTTTAAGATTATATTTCGTACAAATGTTACAACATAATAATCAAAGGCAACCTGATGAAGTAAATGCAATTGAAAGACTTCAGTTTTTGTCCCACCAATGAGTGGCGATGACAGTACATGATAAGAATTGATGACATCAGCAACAAAATTACAATCATAGAAATAATAACCAATGTAGTTCTCAAAGTGACACAATACACATACAATGAATGCATGAGAAGGCAATAGTATACAATTTGTACTTTTCGGATCAATCCATCTTTGACCACATAACACATATTTTTTCTCAAAAGGCAATAGTAAAAACTAATACCCTGCTCAAAACAGTCTATTTGTGGTATAGTATTACAATGCCTCTGAGACTGAGTGCAATAGTAGAAAATATATCAGAAGGTCAAATTTAGACTTTTCTATTTCATGAGGTGTAGCTGAGTGCAATGAATCCGTCCAAATTCAAATGAATGATATATTTTTACTATTGCACGTCAGGCATTAATGATTATCAAATATTTGTTCCATATCATGATATACCAATAACTAAAAGCAGTGTAAACTAGATATACAATGTGCTGTAACACTGAAAGGACAGAGTGATTCATAAAAAAATGAGTCAATAGTATTGTATTGACTATGGTGTCTTCAAAATGCTATTGTAGAGAGCGTATTTTGAAGAAGGCTTTCCTTTTTGTGTCACACACTAAATAAAACAAGCAATATTTCTGTTACAAATCTTGCTTGAAAATAGGAAGCTGGAAGCTACGTACGTGCAAGCTTCAAAGAGCTGTTATTAATAAAATTTCTATAACTCATCGATTTTAAACTGTCGTTCTGGATAATTTCTGATTTGAATGTTTGCCGTAAACTCAATTAACTTAGTTACCCAAAATCGCTCAGTAAAATACAAATCACCATAATTAGCAACATTGAACCTGTTCTCACATAATGTAATGTTTCTAATGTACTGTATTTGTTGACTTTTGTTTACAGACCTTGCATGTCATCTATATGTCCTTTCTATTTGCTTCCTGTATATGCATGATTATGTGCATTTTGTATTTGTATTTGTTTACTTTTTGTATTATTTATTTCAATGTTTCATTTGTTTGAATGTACATGTACCGGTATTGTCAAAGCCAACAAAGCAAATTTCCCATTGCTGACGAATAAATTTATCTATCTTTACATATTCCATGAAAATGATAAAATACATTGTATAAACTAAAGCATATTTAATTCATGATTATTAGACAATACATTAATATAGTACTACACAAAATACAAGTAGGCAAATAGCATTTCAATTCAATAAGGCTCATTAAATTTCGTTTGAACATTTCAATATGAGTAGATAATACGAATCTTTGACACAAATTTTTCTTTATCTCCTCATGGGCATCTACAAACTCAAAATATATAATAATTAACAATTAAACATGATTTGGATAATTCAGGTATTATGGATTCAATTAATATCTTTTAAAGTATTTCAAATACAATATAGAGATGTAATATAACTACTGAATCTAAGTTAAAATTATTCAAAAGTTATTCAAATTATTTCATTGACAGATTCCACAAATAATGCATTGATTATGAAATCATGAATAAAGCAATTTTATACAAAGCATTGCAGAAAAACTTACTGACAGTTAAACTATACAAAAGATGCTTATAAATCATATGCTCAAGCCAAAACTTATAAATGAATACATACTAAATAAATCAATTATCAATGGGCAATTAATTACACCAATTTATGCAAAGTAAATACACCAATATCATTCAAAGTATGTCAAAACAAAATGAATGCATTGTTTTATACTTTGTATAGCAACATGAACACAAGAATGGAACTGGTTAGTAAAAAAAAAAATCCCCATTTTGATTTTTTTTCTTAACCCTAATCCCATTGGGATATTTCAGTCATCTCAGTTCATTGGGGGGGGGCTTATTTGGCCCCCCCCTCTGATCTTCGCCGTCGACCGCGCGATCGCGCCGAAATTTGGCATGCACATAGCCCGCGATGTTAACTCTTAGATTGCGTAGTCAAATTTTTCAAAAATCTACTCATTATGCTAATTAGGCATTAATTATGCATAATTATGCGTGAATTCTAACAAACAGCAATAAATCACTTGCTGAAGCTCCAAATGTGCTGATTTTTGGTCTAGATACTCATAGTAATGTTTCAGACATATTGGCATGGAAAGAAAATGCAATCAAAATCTATTTCTTATGTATTCTATTGTTTTTTTTAATTTCTTATGTATTTCTTTGTTTTTTCGACGTCATTATTTCTATTGTTTTTTTGATGGGAATTGTTGATGACATTATTAGAGGCATAGAAAATGAATTTTAAATTCAGTTCAATTGATTTTGTACATAAAATCACGTTTTTAACTCATATTTGGCTCAACGGTACCGCATACCCGGTCATCATGAATTTGGTGTCAAAAGTTGCGCGAGACTTAAAAGAAAAAAGTCAGAAAAAATTATGGCGCCAGCTTCTGGCGTTTCAGATTTATTGCAAAAATTGTCGAGGGGGGGGGGGTTTTAAAGCGCCCCCCAATGGGATTAGGGTTAAGCCCATAATGTACCTTGAAATGTTTTCACACTATTTTAAAAGTATCACAGAGCCTGCAATCTAAAACCACAACAATATATCATGCATATTCCAAATTAAAAATAACATTTAACAGTCTCTACACACCTCTATGAATGCAAGTCTCTCAATAGCGATTGATATGCAAATCTCAAATTGCCAATTTTGAAATGGAAAGATTGCTAGTAACAATACAACAAAAATATTCCAAAATACATTACCAGCCTCATGTATTCAGCATAACTATGATAATCAAATATTTCATTTATAAACGAATAAATATCTACAAATACAATAGAAAACCAATGTGAACCCCATAAGATATAATGTTTCACAAAATGCGACCACATTTCAATTCCTTGACCAAAATAAGTCAAACTCATTATTCAAAATCAATATCTTCACAACTTCATACATGTTATTAACAGTAGAATACGAAACCATAAAAAAATATGAACTACAGTCTTCTTTGCTACCATCAATCACAATAATCTTCTATTTTAACAAAATTACAAGTAACATAAAATGGAAGGTTTTTATCATGTAGTTGCAAGGTATACAAATAAATATTTGATAAAAGCAAAGGTGTAGATATATTCAAGATCAGATTATATCATTCATTTCCACACCCAGGATTTGAAGACCGCGCTCCCCAAAATTTTGTATCACCTTCATCAGTGAGTTGAAAGGCCCAAATAAAAGCTGTACATTACATTCAAACATTAAATCATCACGCCCCTCCCTTGCACCTAAGGAGGATCTACATGTAACAAGCAACACAGTGCTCCCCCAATCATCCGTTTGTGCCCTTTACACCAAAAAAAAAATATGCATTTAAATGCATTACATGTAACAGTTAAACCGATGTGAAAACATTTGTCTAAAAATGAGCTTAAATTGTCAATTTTCTACTCTCTAACTTAAAAAGAAATATTTCAGAAGTTTCCATGATCTGGAAGTTCAAGTTCTGTTCTTGTTGATGACAATGCTTGAAAATAAAAAATTCACATACCTTTTTGCACACGCTAAGCTTCTCTTTATAGAAGGTAGATGTAGCATTTGAAATCTATACCTAGTTTTTCCCTGAATAAACCAATAATTCATAAATCAAATCTAGATTTTCATCAGCATGATGATTACAGAAAAATTGAAAAAATATGAAAACAATAACATTTACTGAACGAAATCTAATAAATTTTCTTTTTTCTTTAACAAAGCGTGAACTGATTCTACCTCAACATATGCCAAATGTTAAGAAATATTAGGCAACAGCAAATTCAGAAGCGAAAGCTTCAGGCACCTGAATATGAATTCATCATTCATAACTTTTGGAGTTGCAAGCTATTGTTCAAATAAAAGTGCTTGTCACCTACACTCTTTGCATGAAAAAGGGTTTCTCACTTGCGAATTTAAAGCATGACAGTATCCTAATCATTTAATTAAATTGGAGAGAATAGGTACTTGTCTCATTTAACAATCTGTTTAAAAAGGTGATAATATTCAGGAATGCACTTGGTTGATTGTTTTTAAAGACGGGGGGGGGGGGGGGGGGGGGGGGGGGGGGGGGGGGTGAGGCATCTTTCATTTACAGAGTGAAAGGCACCATTTATTAACGAATTGACATTTACAATTATTTTAAAAAATAAGCATCTAATACATCCTTTCTCTTGTTAAATGAAATTATATTCAAACTGTCTCACTAACATTATGCATTGAAATATTCTTTTGAGACATTAGATGGCACCAACCTACAATAAATGGAGTTGTCTAAATCGAGTTGTTGCAAGGCCTACTGATGAAAATAATGGCAATAAGAATATCTGATTGTTGTCATGATTTTACACAAAACAGCGAAGGTGAGTAATAGTTCAAATTAACAAAAAAATATGCAAACTAACTTGTAGGGGCAATTTTACACATGAAGTCAAGTTAACCTCTTTGTTCGTCTGACCTTAAATTCTCCCGTTTCCAATTTCACGTTATGATCAACTCGTGCTATAAAACTAGGAGATCACTAAACCTATTCCTCTGAAACTATCATAGAAATAAGAAAACTTCTAGGAAGGTCCCATACAAAACTTTCCCCATGGCAGGGAATACATTTAAAGCTCCCCTTAAATGCTTTTGGGGGAGTGATTTACTGAGCCCCTTGTAACCCCAATTTTACTGCATGAAGACTCAATTTAGCTCCCCTAAAACTCTCCTTAAAAGCATCTAGGAGAGCTAATTCTTAAATTCAGTCCCTGTATGGTCACATATCTATCACCTATTATACTGTGTGAAAAAATGCCTGTTCGATTCATTCTTGTATTAATATTTGATGAATTTGCTACAAATGTGTTTTCAAAAGTAATTATCAGTCTATGGGGGCGTTGCTCAAAATCAACTGCAACTTTGCAAATTGTAACGCGCATATTCATTTGTGAGTGATGTGCGCATTTAACAAGACGCGCATGAAACAATGATTTTGATTGACGCGTACCGATCAACTGCAACTTGCGATCAATTGCAACCTTTGAGCAACACCCCCTATGATATATGCATAAAGGTCATAATCCCTCAGGGTTCAAGACTATTGCAAATTATATTCCACATACTAAGAAACTAACCTTACAATTGGCTGAAAGCTGATCACGTCATAAAAAGCCGTTTTCACATCCATCGTCCAAGATTAAATGTTTGTTACCCATATGAGATAGTCATTACAAGTCTGGTGCCTCCTTGTGAGATATTATTTTGTGCCATGAGTAAGCTCCAAAATTTTGTTACCCCTACCCGTGAGAGTACTTTTGTGCGTGCACCGCAATTCGCAAACACGCAAAGAAATTTATATAGATGCACAACGCAATTTATAAGCCCGCAGCAATTAAGCAATTAAACATCCTTTTTTTTTGTTTAGTCTAGGGAATAATTTAACTTTTCACATTTGATTAGGAGTTTTAGACGTCGATGAAACTTTTCCAATTCTTTACTTTACAGTTCTATGTGAAAAAGCTGCTACACAAAATATATTTTGTATATCAATCCTGCAAATTGCGATGCGATACCAAGAAAATTATTCCCTGTAATAACTAGATGAATCCTCGACCGCGCATGGTCGAAATTTATGCCTCCGCCATCACGCAATCAGAAAGATATGTACGGCTTGTTCCATGCCATCAGAAATCAATACATTTTACAAATTTGGGGCACTGCCACCTT
>BQKZ01001195.1:85191-98965 GCA_036244855.1 Temnopleurus reevesii | reverse complement strand
AGATAGAGGTGTTTAGATGATGGAAAGTGACAATCTCGATTATCTAGTTGAAGATAAATCTAGATACTCTCTCCTCTATGACGTGGTAGGAAGTCACAGAGCTGATATGTCCTTTGATCAGAAATTGAGACAGGATATGAAATTGGAGGCATTTATCTTCACCTATCTGTGCTAAAGGTTGACATCACCCTATCCCAAGTTTCCCTGATCTTGAGGTTCCAGTCTGATCAATTCTCTTTGTGAATTATCTCAATATTCAGTAATCTGAGGCCAATTTCACAACCTAAATTTTCAGTTTGCTCATCCTCTTTTTCTTCATTTTTTTGATATCACAATAATTCTAGGGGTGGGTTCCCCTTTTTATTGTCCACAGAAACATGTCTTCAGAATCTTGAGGACTTTGGTGTGATTGATAACCACAGAGTAAAGGATTGTTATATCACAGCAATGCACCATCATGGTCACTGGTTCTAAACAATCTCAGGAATACAGGGTGTCTGCAATCACAGCAGGTACTAGCAATAAGAAAATAAGCAGTCTTGTTTAAAACCAAAACTTGCACATTCAAAATATGTATTTCAAACATTTTATGCTTTGAGAAAGATCTATATTGATCTATTGATGTGTTTTGAGATTATAGTCACCTGTTTGAGAGCCCCTGCATTCACACTGATCAATTCAGTTTCGTCAACGAGAATGATCTCCATGGCTTCATGATTATGAATAATTCATTGTTTAGGATAATTTTGGCCAACTTAGGATTACTGTTACCACGGTGATAGGCCTTCATTCTGCATCTTTTATGAGGGCCTCTTCTTCTTAGCTAGTCTCTAACCACAGATCTTAATTCTAAATATCACGATACAGGACTTTAGAATAAGGCAATCCCTCATTCTACAACACCTATCTGTACCATTATTCATCATAATTTCAGCGTTCTAAAAATCATATAAGATTGAGTTTGGTTTTATCCTGTGGAACATAATGCTGTACCAAACCAAATAAAAAAAGGTATTTGCGGCATAACATAGTTGCAATATGCCCCCCCCCCAAAAAAAAAGAAAACAACATTGTTTAGATGCCCTACAATGTCATTTTTCAAGAAAAGCGCTGATCAGTCGAACACAGTTTACACACAATTCATGAGGAAAATAAGACTTAGAAGGGGATTAAAAGCAAAAGAGTATCTGTAAATGTTTTTTCCCGGTCATATTTCACATGTTTATAATTTTAGTGTGATGTTTCAATTTTAGTGAAAAGCAATAGAAAAAGTTCAGGTTGAGCAATTTTTAGTTGGTAGGGGGCAGCCAAACAGTTTTTTTTTTGGAGTAGCCGTAAACCATGTAAAGCACTTTCTTTTCAATCACTCTTTTAGTGTTTTTGTGACTTCTATATCGTTATTTTCACAGATATTTTCAAAAGATGCACTCTTTTATTCATGAACCCATAATAGTGCCTCCCACACACAATCATGGACACTACATCCATGATATAAGTGATATTAAAAACAAGTTGTTCCTTCACATTCATGAGCTTTGATATACCATTGGTTATAGACATGACTCTTCTAGCACTTTCTTTTCAATCACTCTTCTAGTGTTGTGATTTCTTTATCTTCATTATTACAGATGGATATCTTCAAACACTGCACTCACGTAATCATGAAACCCTTTCATGGTGCCTCCCACATACAATCATGGACACTACATCCAAGATATAAGTGATATTGAAAACAAGTTGTTCCTTACCATTGGTTATAGACATGACTCTTCTAGCACTTTCTTTTCAATCACTCTTCTAGTGTTGTGATTTCTTTATATTACAGATTGATAATATCTTCAAACACTGCACTCTTGTAATCATGAACCCATAATGGTACCTCCCATAACAATCATGGACACTACGTCCATGATATAAGCGATATTGAAAGCTCCTTCACATTCAGGAGTTCGATATACCATTTGTGTTGGTTATGACTCTTGTAGCACGTGATCCTGTCAAGGATCTAATTACAGGATAGGATATTGGTCTCATATGCAAGGTTGCTCTCTGTAGATTAATCCAATAGAATACAATCAACCATGAATCATGTTGGTTTAGACATGTGAGCTAGGATTTAATACCAATATTAAGTTGAAATATTACAGGAGATGTTTTAAAACTTGTCCTTATAACAATTGATGTGTATGTTAAAGTTCTTTATTTCGTCATGTTGATATTTGTATTGAATGGAAATCATTCATAAAATTAGATTCAAGTTTTATGAATCTCAATCCCTCCCTTCTTAAAAAAAACCTGGAATTCAGCAGTGCTAATATTGTTCTTCCCTTGCCATTTTAATGCTCCCCAGTTCTCAACTCCAAACTTGTGTTTTTGTGTGGAGGTTTGAACCCACGGGCCCCTGATAATGCAATGCACAGACTGCAGATTCAACCAAATCATTGTGCTATGATCTTATGTGTAGAAACCGGAAGTATTAAGAAACGACAGAAATACAAACATGCAGCTTGATGGCAGATTTATAATAGTCGCCTTGTCGGACTCATTTGTTTTAACAAGCACCTTGGTGAGATGAACAATTTGCCTTAACGATGCCCATATAAGCTTCCATTGGCTGTAAGTGTGAACCTTTAGTTGGTGAAGGGTGGGCCGAGAAATGTCAATTTTCATCTGAATAGGAAGATAATCTAACATCACATTAGTTGGTGGAGGAAGAGGGTGGGGTATGAGATACCAAGTCACTGTTTATCTAATGTAGATTGAATGGGACATCACAGATTAACATCACATTTATTAGTAGATAATGAGAAGTGGGTTGAAGATGTGATACGTCATCAGCTTTCATCTGAATAGGAAGATAATCTAACCTTTCATTGGTTGGTATAGGAAGATGAGGGGGTGGGGGGGGGGGGGGTAATGTGGTCCAATTTCATGGCACTGTTCATCTGATGTAGTCTGAATGTGACATCATATCACATTGGTTAGGGAAGTGGGGCGGGGCAGGGGGGCTGTAGTAGAAGATTGATAGATCATCAGATTTCACCTGAATAGGAAGATAATTTAACATCACATTGGTTGGTTGAGGAAGAGAAGGAGGTAAAGGGTCCACTACCAAGCACTGTTCATCTAACATAGTCTAAATGCACACGTCATAGCTCGCCATCACATTGGTTTGTGGAGAAGTGAGGGAGGTAGAAGATATTACATGTTGTCAGCTTTCATCTGAATAGGAAAATACTCACATCACATTGATTGGGGAAGCGGAGGGGTACGAGGTAACTGTTCATCTACATCTTATTTGTTCATCTACATCTAATGTAGTCTCAATGTGACATCATCAACACACGACATAACATCGATTGGCTTAGTCATCATCATTTATTATTCAGTGAGCTGGATTAGGCCAAAAGAACATTGTTTAGATGCCCTCCAAACCAATCTTTGAAAAAAAAAGCAATGGTCACTCAGAAAAAGTTGTTCAAACTAATTTTTTTTTCAAACAGAATTTATACAATTCATAGGGAAAATAAGACTTACAAGAGGATGAAAAGCCAAAGTGCATCTGAAAATGATGATTTTTCAAATTCTAGTGAAAAGCAAAAATAAAAAGGTTTTGGTCGGGCCATTTTTAGAGAGTGGGTTGGTGGAAGGCATTCAAACATTTATTGGGGGGGCCTTACATACAGATAGGGAGGGGGTGTTCATTTGTATCTTCAGCACTTCATTTCTTTGATTTTTTATGGAATATTGCTAAATCTGAGATGAGACTACCCCACAACAAAGAGCCTGAATGGAACAGTTTGACAATGAGGAATTTTGTTTATAAATAGGTTGAATGTAACAAAGGAAACATTGATCCTTATGAAAAAAATTGTTTGGGTGGCTGGATGGAGGGGGGGTGGATGAGATTACACACTGTTAATGGTGCACTATGCATATTTTTAGCCATGAATTCATCCCAACATCCCATTAGAGGGTTTTCGGTTATAAATAGGTATAAATGTTACAAAGGAAACATTGATTCCTATGAAAAAAAAATTGTTTAGGTGGCTGGATTGGGGGGGGGGGTGTGGATGGGATTACATGCTGCAAATCGTGCATTATGCATATTGTTAGGCATGAATTCATACAAAGCGTCCCAATTCATTCTCCCTGGCAGTGGAAAGCTCCGGTGGATCATGTTCATGAATGTGAATGCTAAATCAGCTACATTCTATCATCCTTGAAAAGAAGGCTCTAGATCCAGTGTTACTTAATTACGTCAGATGCTGATTAGCATGTCTGTGCATGATAGAGGCACAGGCTCCCCCTAAGATTGGAAGCAACAGAGAGAGAGAGACAGACAGACAGAGAGAGAGAGAGAGCAACATTGACATTATGAAGGAACGAAAGAGGAAGAGAGAGAAAGAGAGAGAGAGAGAGAGACGGAGAGATATAGAGATACAGACAGCCAGAGAGAGAGACATACAGGGAGAGAGAAAGAGAAAGACAGACAGGGATAGAGATAAATCAACAGATAAATCAATAAATGGCAACATATACAGCTGAAAGAAAAAGCAACATCGACGGTATGAAGGCAGGAAAAGAAAGAGAGAGATAGAGACAGAGTTCGACAGAAAGCAACATTGACAGTCTGAAAGAAGGAACAAGAGAGAGATGGAGAGAGACAGGGAGGGAGAGAGAGGGAGAGAGGGTTGGACAGAGAGCAACATTGCCAGTACGAAGGAGAGACGAAGAGAGACAGAGAGTTAGGCAGGGAGGGAGAGAGGGTTAGACAGAAAGCAACATTCACAGTCTGAAAGAACGAGAGAGAGAGAGAGAGAGAGAGAGAAGAGAGAGAGAGAGAGAATCAGATAGACGATGACAGAGACAGGCATAGGGACACATACATAAATAAACAAATAGACAGACAGACATACAGAAATACAGACAGATAGGATGGAAGCATCCAGGTTGTGAAAGATTGAGAGCCCCGATTGAGGAGAGGGAGATTACGGTATGCAACCACCGCCATTGTAATGATCATCATCGATGCACCTCATGCTTTCCACCCCAGACCGATCTCGCGCACAGCCATTGTCACAAACGTGCAATATCCCTTCGCACCACCATTTACTTCACCGCTATGAAATGTTCACTTCCAGACAATTTCTCATTTTAATCAGAATTTAAATCGTTATCATATTCTTGATGAGCCTGTTTGGTGCCTGTTTGGAAGGAATAAACACGCCTGGTGATTAGACATTGAATTTAGTTGAAATGTTTGACTTTTTGAGGAGGAGGGATTGAAGACGAAGTGGGATTGTAAGATGAAGCCTATTTTAGACGTAGGGAAAGATTTCCTGACTAAAAACGATGTCGGTGTTGCGGCTTTCTCCCCTGATGGCAACGCCTTTGATTACCAAGATGTCGACCAGGCTATGCTCTCCATCATCATGGTCTTTCAGAGGTGGGCAAATTAAATCAACAATATTTGCTCTTCTAATTACCCTCAATTCTTTTAGCCAGCTGAAAGACAATTTGATATTCTTCTTTTATCCTCATGTTTCTCCTCAATTAATTTCCCTTTTAGTTTATTTGTTATTCATAACCCTATATTTACCCAATTTAATTTTTATTCTGTTAAAGAATTTTATGTAATTTTTATTTTCCCCTTTTTTTCATCCTGATTGTGATTTTAATGTGGGTACATGTACATGATACTCTGCCAGAGTAAATTATTGCGTGAAATCTGCATTTTGTCATATTGGATTTTCCTCAAAATGGTCACTCAAGTTATAAGAACTTGATTTTGACATGCTTTGCTTTGTGAGATTTTTTTTAATGCCTCCACAGATCACTCCTTTCCCTTTTGACTTCATTGTAAACTATAATGGGCATCTTCATTTAATGAAATATGCAGTAAGCTTTAGAGAAGTGACTATTGTTGTATCATGATTACATGTGACTCTCACATCTTAAATTCTACATCCATGTTTGGTCTACTTTTGGGCGTGTCTTCCAATTCGTTAATCGTGTAAGCTGAGAGATGTGTTATTTATATCCTTAATTATTAAACAGCATTTATACCAGAAATTGCTAATTAATCATTGGTTGTATCAAAAGACTTAAATTTGTGGTTGATTTCATTGTCTCTTCATTATCCTCGTAAGAACAGGGAACCATGAGTCACAGATCTCTTCATTACTATGAAGTCATTTTCTTTTCTACAAGCAACAGGCAATGAATTTGTTGAACAAACCAAGATAGAATTCTCACATCAATTTTAAATCAAATCGTCCCTATTTTCACGAAGTGACAGGAGCCAGAGGCCATTGTTGCATAAAGACAAAAGAGACCCGGCATAGCACCAATTCAACGGACATCCTATCGAACAACGTGTTAATTCTAGAAGTACACGTTTCAGTGGATTTGTAACTCATTTTGTGTAGCCCTACCCTCTGGCTCCCGTCACTTCGTGAAGACAAGGACGAAATGGTACGTTTATGTAGCATTGTGATCCTAATCATATCAGGCAGAAACATTTTCCTGTGATCATAATATAATCATTATTCTAATATTGGTTTTATTACATAATATTTTTATAGCACAATCACTGTATGAATTTACTCTACTGTGCTGTGATATCAGGGTCTATGGGCATTGATACTGAAATCAATTTATTTTGCTACAACATGCTATCTATATCCTTCCAAAATAAGTTAGTTTTCAACAAACTTTCAAGTACAATTGGTTCCAAAGTTTTGGAGCAGCAAACCTGAAGGTGAGGTATACATGTTGTTTTTTTTAATCAGGACGAATCTTTCATTGTCGATTCCAGATGGATTCATATTTCTTCATTATTCCTTTATGTTTCAAGTCAAAGTGTTTGTCATGACATTACATTGTATATCATACAGTACAATTTAATTCTACACCAGCTGAATGTACTTCATCACCTGGGTTGAGTGAAGTACAGTGTGGATGAATTTCTTGCTGAACGAAATGGATGGGATTCCAACCGCCGACTCTCTAGTTGAGAGGCGGGAGTTGGAACCACTACACAACGATGCTTCCACTTTAACAAAATATTTTCCCTCCTTCTCGTCTAAATTTGATCTTCCAGCAATTCCTTTTTTAAGTGAACCCCTTAGAAATTGATATGTACCATGACAGTTTGATAGGTCCCTTTATGTACAGTGACAGATTGATTTATTTAAGATAAGTTTGATATGTCCCTTTAAAGAATTCATCTTCTTGACTTTGTCTCCTTGTTTCTATAACGCTGGGACCTCTGCCATTTCAATGCTATATATTTTTTTTTAAACAATATTTTTGATATGTCCCTATATGTACAGTGACAGATTGGTTGAAAGTTAGATAAGTTTGATATGTCCCTTTAAAGCATTCATCTTCTCGTCTCCGTGTCCTTGTTTCTATAGCAGTGGGACCTCTGCCATTTCAGTGCTCTGCATGCTCCATGAATATTTGAATAGTTATGATGGAGTAGGCTACACTCATTCCAGATTCAGATCGGCTGTACCTGTAGTTTTATCTTTTTTTGTGACGTAATAAAGATTTGATGAAACCCAATGTAGCATTGGATTCAGATAAAATACAGACCTTCATTTAAAAGAAAATATTAAACTTGAAGAAAAAAAATCATTGAAAATTATGGATAATTATTTGATATTAAACTTTAAAATTCATTATCAGATGTTCTTTGTTTTTTTCACTCCCTTCTAACTTAGTCTTATTATCTTCATGAATTAGAAAATTACAGATAAACATTTGAAATTAATCTTTAAAATTAATTATCAGACCTTATTTGGCTTTTCACTACCTTATCCTCATGAATTGCATTCATTGTGCGAGAATTTTTTTGTACAAATGATAAAAAAAAACTTTTCCAACCTACCAATGCTTTTTTATGACATTCGGAGGACATAATTAGTAACACATTCATGAAAGTAAATAGAGTACATCTTTATGTTTAGAAGCCATTGGATGGCCTTTATTTAGATGAAAGTCAACAAGCGTCGCCTTGTCCTCAAAGATTGAATTCCATCTCTAATGTGGCTTTACATTACATGTATTAAGATCGCTGTCAACAACCTACTCTTCTATTCTGTTTCCCTCTTCAACTTATCTTGCATTATCATGCTGCTCTAATAAAATGAGATAACCAAACCATAGCTGCACTGCTGAAGCCAGGGTAATAATTGGGCTGCAATTGTAGTGCGCTTGGGGATACTCATGAAGAGTTGATAAGTGCTATGCAAAAGCCGTTCATTATTATTATTATTTTTACCATGCATTGTTATGTTGCTCTGAATGAGATACCCAAACCAGTTCAGAACTAAGTCCTTCCAGAGTGCTGAATTAATGACATCATTGTCTTCTGTTATAACAGAGTAATGGTTCTAAACAACCACCCTCTATTCTGCTCCTCTCTTTAACTTGTTACAATGATGCATTCTTATGCTGCTCTTTAATGAGATGAACCAGTTTAGAACCAAGATCTTTCAGAGTGATGAAGAGATGACATCATCATGTTTGGTTATTGACTGGTTATGGTTCTAAACAACAACTGATTTCTACATTCTTCAACTTGTTTCCTTGCATTCTTATGTTGCTCTAAATGAGATAATCAAACCATTTCAGAACAAAGTTATTTCAGAGTGATGAAGCGATGACATCATTGTCTTCTGTTACAGCATAGTATTGGTTCTAAACAGCATTCCCCTCCTCTGTTCTGCTACCCTCTTCAACTTGTTACCATACATCCTTATGCTGCTCTGAATGAGATACCCAAACCAGTTCAGAACCAAGACCTTTCACAGTGCTGTTATGGCACAATGATGGTTCTAAACAACCCTCTGTTCTGCTCCCCTCTTCAACTTGTTACCTTACATTCTTATGCTGCTCTTAATGAGATACCCAAACCAGTTATGAACCAAGTCCTTCCCGAGTGCTTATTGTCCTGATATATTGTGAGATGCACACAATATGTTTAGTAATTAGAAAGTAATCCTTTTAAAATATTTACTAGCAAAGCTTTCTGGAAAACAACAATGGTTCGATGTAAATGTCATTTTAGCATCATACAAAGTTAACAAACTGTTAGGTTTCGTAGAATCAGTTTTTATCTTAACCGGATCCAATGTGTATTTTGATATGTTGCCAACTGTACTGTAGTTGAATAGTTTAGAATATCATAATATAACAGGAAAATAGTTTTGTTAGGTCTGTTTGTCTGCAGTGATCAATCTGAAATTCCAAGAAGTATGGAATATGAGAGACAGTTCTCAAGAAATTGAATTCTTGACGTCTTATATATTTTTTTTCTTCTTATTCTTTGTGCTTGGAAATATGAGACACAGTTATAATACCAATCATGCTAACATTCCACCAACTACAAATGTAGAGGGAAAATACAATTATATTTATCATTCTAAATTCATATTTCTTTTGCTAAATACCCTATAATTCCTCAATTCTTTTTAATACACATTTTCATGTGTTTCCCATTTCAAATCTAGTTTTAGGATATTTCATTACATATTTTATGCATTGTCGGATAATAAACATAGTTATAAGTATTTTTCATTAAATATCTTTTGTTTTCTAAACTGTCATGTAAGTCAATTAGTCCATTTTAAGGGAAGAAATTGATTGAATTTTGTGCTCTTTATTGTTTCGATTTCAACATTTTAGTCACCTTTATTACACAGATCATCATTACATGTGGGCTCGATCCAAAAGTAGGTCAACCTAGGTCTTGATTTTTCAAAGAGATTTTTGATTTGACATTTGTACCTCATTTGAAAGCCCAAAGTCTATATTTTATGAATTCATATTGGTCTCCGTGCCTCTCCGCTTCATCTTGCAGAAATTGGCATCTGAACTTGAAAAGCGCCCTCATCAAAGTGACGGGACGGAATTTTTAAAATCTCTTTCTCACTGCTTATGCTGAATTATTTTCAAAAAATAAATCATGGTAATTTGTTACGTAATTCTAATGTAACAATAATGTAAAAACCAATTGAAAAATTACATTTTTTGGCCAAAAATACACATTTTTAGCACTTTGACTCATGAAGTTTAATTTTTGTAATATTCAGGTAAAATTGTGAGCTGAAACTTTTTTAACATTCAATGAATAAGTGCCCAAACACAAATACTCCATTCAATTTGAAATAAATATCCTTGTGTAGAAATGGGAGGTTCCCAACTTTTTTTCCGTCCCGTCACCTTTTCTCCAATTATGGGTGACGGGACGGAATTTAAGGGTGACGGGACGGAATTTATCTCAGTCCCACATGTGCAAGATTTTGTGCAGTTTACATTTTTCGTATAAGGAGGGTGTCTACAACCAAAATTCAAATGAGCAATAACATTGAAGGTGTTTTCACATGATATATGAAACAAAATTTTACAAAAGTTTCAAAATTGTCAAAATATAGTCAAATGCATGTGTCATGAGATCTCAAATATATAGGTTTTGATGCCAGAAAATCTGAAATACTCAATATATCGGCAGATAAAATATTTTAAGATACAATTAGGTATGACAACACTCTATAACTACATTTTAGTTGTTACTGACATTTAAACAGCTTTAATTCTCCTATTATAGCAAAATACCTTAAAAAATGAAATTTTCTAAAATCACCATTCATTTTGTACATGGTTAAAATATTCCGTTCCGTCACTTTCCGTACCGTCACCAGATATGCGCTTTGTAAATCTCAAATATTTCTGTAACCATTTGGCTAAAAGTCTAGGTCAATAGTGGATTGTGACCTTAAGGGATATAGCTTTGATACATATAATGTCTTGATAAATCATTTCTTTTAACTTTGATAGAATATCACTTTGAATTTGATGTACAGAATTTTGGCATTTTATCATTCCGTCCCGTCACCGTTATTAAAACTGCGTTACCGTAGCAACCATCTTTTCATAATTCTAATTTTTTGTCTGTAATTATTCCTTGGACTTAACTCTATAAAGTTGGACTAAAATTTAGGTTAGATCTACCAACTGCTGTCAGTAAAGAAGAAAATAGATAAAAATTTCCGTCCCGTCACCTATTGAGGACTTTTGGAAGGGACAAGCTTTATTCATGCAATGTTGTAGGAAGGCTTTTAACCCTTTAAAATATTTTTTTAGGGGAAAGGAGGTGTGCAGCTGCTATTATGCCCCTTTAATATCTATCAAGGTGATGAACTATGGTCTAATACACAACAAAGTTCATTGGCACCTGATCAGCTGGTTTTCAGCATCACCCATGTGGTAAGGCTATAGAGGAGATGAAAAGGCAATCATTGGTATGTGAAACATGGACGTACCTGGATGTTTGAAGACACACCAGGTTTTATTCTTACCGCATCATGCGCCATACATCCTTATTACAGTCTCATTAGGGGTGTTTGCACTGGCAAAGTTGCTACACAAAATATATTTTGTATAGCAATCCACCTCAAATGCTTAAAGACACACCAGGTTTTATTCTTAACGCATCATATGCGCATACATCCTTATTACAGTCTCATTAGGAGCGTTTGCACGGGCAAAGTTGCTACACAAAATATATTTTGTATAGCAATCTACCTAAAATGCTTGAAGACACATCGGCCCGTATTCCGATAGCGAGGTTTAACTTAACCCTAAAGTCATTGTTATTTAGACCTGGGTTAAGTTAAACCTCGCTATCGGAATACGGGCCATCAGGTTTTATTCTTACCGCATCATGCACCATACATCCATATCACAGTGTCGATGGGGGCGTTTGCACTGGCTGTCTAAAAAGTATTTATCTGTTTATATTTTGCTTTATTTTTCATACATTTTGTTGACTTTGATTTCCTCTATTTAACAGTTTGTGGACATGCGCAGTGCGCTTTTGTCAATCCTTTGTAAATCCTCAAGGCTCTGAATGTGGATCGCGATTTGAAACACCGCTCTAACCTGAGCGCTGCCTGCATAAAATTGATGTTTGGATCACGATCCAAATCACTTTGATTTCCTAGTGCGAACACCCCTTTTGACATGGTTCAATGAGTATCACAATGCTCAGTATGCAGTATTCTTTATATTCTTCAGTAAGATATTGTAGTATTTTATTTAATCCAAATCTAATTCCTTCCTACATTTCATCTTCAGTTCTGAAATAAATAATTGCAGAAAATTTTCTTTTTTTGGGGGGGGGGAGGGGGAGATATATGTAGAAAAATCACTCAAGACATGTTCCCTATCTGACAATACGATCTGAGTAAAAAGACGGAAAAAAATCCACAAATCAAATAATGGACTTTACAAATGTAGATAAAACAAGGCACGGTGTTATTTTTTATAAAAACAATAAAGGAACCTTGCTTGATCAAAACTTCAATAAACTGTACAAAGAACACATTTATGATATTCAGAAATCATGTCAATAGGGTTATAGAAATAAATAAGGTGAAAGAAATATTGCTCTGATCCCGCAGTCTATTCATAACGGATATGAACACTCAATACTTGCTCTGACTGACAAATCACTTCTCATACAGAAATCATTTGTGTAGTCCTACATATACAAAAGGGTGTTAGGTTTATTGAAGAGCCTTTGAAGAGCGCACTTGACATATCATCCTGTTTAACGCATCTCTGGACGGTGTTTCATCAAGATAATAATAAGTATACAAACTACATTAGGATGGACTGGTATCAGTTCTTGCGTGGAATGCGCTTTATTTTATTAATCATTACGCACAAGAAGGTATACCAGTCGATCTTAAAGTCGTTAGTAACTTTAAGAACTATTTGGTGAAAGACCACCCGGGTCTTATCCAAGAGACTATCAGTCTGAGAGCGTACAAATATAGCCTCCCTTCATTCCACGCATCAAGCCCTCGCATCAGACCATCGTCGTTAGCTTGTCAGACCATCGTCGCTAGCTTACCAGGCCGTCGCTGGCAGCCAGGCACTCCGGCATCCCCCTGCCATCCTCATCATCATCAACCCCCAGTTTGCATCTCATCCCTCTTGCCCAATGCACGTAGGCTTGCTTCACGACACCGCTAGCTTGGATTCATGGATCATCCCTGTGATGAGGGAACCCAAACCAGACTGACCAAGAAGAAACCGTAAGATAAACAATCGAAGAATACAACCACAACTTTAATATCGGGCTATATTCATCTAATATATATCTTATATCTTTATAGGCATTGATTTGATATAGTTTTGTTTAATAGTCCGGTATGTGTAATGATTTGTTAGTTCATGATGCGATGAGGGAACCCAAACCAGACTGATCAAGAAGAAACTAAGATAAACATCTAAAAAAATTCATTGTTACTTCGATATAGGGCTATATTGATCTAATATCTACATTAATATCGATTTGATATAGTTTAGTTAGTCCGGTATGTGTAATGATTTGTTAGTTTATGGTGTGATGAGAGAACCCAAACCAGACTGACCAAGAAGTAACCGTAAGATAAACAATCAAAGAATACAACCGTAACTTCAATATAGGGCTATATTCATCTAATATTTATCTACCAGTACATTGATATTGATTTGTTATAGTTTAGTTAGTCCGGTTTGTGTAATGATTTGTTAGTTCACTGTGTCTTGGTATTGATCTTGTGTAAGCGTAGGCCTGCGTGGATGGGGTGCCCCCTTGTTTATGTACCGATGTCGTCCATTCTGTGATGTTTAGACGGCTGTATCTTGTATCGATCGGCAATCAGAGCTGTGTAGTTCATTGCTGCTATGATGTGTGCATCGATGGAGAGAGGCT
>BQKZ01001195.1:35624-78053 GCA_036244855.1 Temnopleurus reevesii | reverse complement strand
AAAAAAAAATGAGAAAAAAAAAAATCAGAAGATATATCCCAATTCTTGCATGATTAAAGAAATCTAAGTTTTGATCAATAAGGAACCTCTTTTTTGTCAGGAAAGTTCTAAATATGTTAGCAATAAGCAGTCCACATTAGGATGAAATGTGTGAAGGAGTGCCACTTTTTGGAAACTTGTTCTATGCCAAAGTCGTTGGAAATATCAATCTATTCCCCAATTCATACGTTATTAAATTTTGAAGCAAACTCCCAAGCCCATCTCAGTGCTAGGATTAACTCTGTAATTGGTTTAGACAGGGATATCAAGATATATTTAAGCTACAAATGAGGTTCATTTGGGGAGAACTGATTTGGGGATTAATATCATGATGAGCCAGTTTTTCAAGGTGCCAAAAATATGGAGGGGATCATTTGAGGGTCTAATTTAGGACTCTCCAAGTTCATGGAACACCAAACTGAAACCTATTTTGATGTTATTTTGGATCCCAAGATTATGACTTTTTGGAAATAACAGGACTGTTATGACAGAGACTACAAATAAATCATGTGTTCAAAGGTTATTTCATAAATAACAAGCATGTTGTGATAGGGACTAAAAAACAAATCATTCAAAGTTCATTTCATAAATAACATGCTTGTTACGAGTGGGATTAGAAAAGGATTCAATACGATTACAAGGGAAGTCACGCGAGCAGAAGACAAACAAAATATATCATTAACAGATGGTAGAATTTGAAGTTTGCTATTATTTTAGGTGGTTTGGGGCCTCTATTGTTGTCTAATTCTTGTTCCTTGATTACTTCATTATTTTTCACTGTTCAATACCCCAACACCCACACCTATTGCATTTATCTACCACAGTTCCCATTTGACATTGGTGGGATTTCATAACAGGTTTTTATTTTTCACCACCATCAAAACAATTTCATTAAAAGTATTGTGAAAAGAATTATCTGATTAGTTGGTAATTATTAGGCAATATGTAGGTGGCAATTAGTAACGCAATTAAGGAGGTTTTGACGTGTTTTTTGTATGTTGTTTGTTTTTATTTATGGTTATTTCATTTGTTTTGTTCTGTTTTGATCATGAATGTACCATTTGTTAGATCTGCATATTGGAGATACATAGGACACTGAATCAATACCTTATCAATTGTCCCTTTTAATTTCTGCTTTTTTTTTTGTATTGGGGTCGTCATTACTTAGCCTATCACTGAAGGAGGTACATATATTTATGAGGATTAAGATGTCAATATTTATGCTTTCAAAATGTAAACATTGAGGAAGCGCTCACAAGGTACCCTTTTCAGAATCTGTGATGACTATCGACCCCCTTCCAAGACGCTTTGACCTGCGACCTACCTTTCCCTATCTGGGGGGTAGATTCCGTATTATGAAGCAAATCAATAAATTGAATTGATGCATTGAGATGTATGAATGCCTCCACATTCATACAATCTTTATAGTCTTTATACAAGAAGTCAGACAGACTGCTCAGATCAATTAACCCACTCACTCTCAAAGAGTGTGATATATTGGTATTTGTATACTACACTATACTGGGAAGGAAGTTTAGGCGTTTTTTATGTCTTTGAGGAGAGGGATGGGGGTCCTTTTAATAAATCAATGATCAATGATTGAATAAAAGATGTAACAATATAGACCCAGACATCACCCTGTGATCAAAAGTTTGAATTGAAAGTTTGCCCATAGATTTTTATATGGGGATGGGGGTGGTAGCGTCTTGCCAAGGAATTGTGGCTTGGTATACAACAGCGGTCTTCCATACCGTCCTTATGTTAACCCTTTGTCCCTCGAGCATAACAAGATGATAGATAGTGTATGCATTATAAGGAGGTAGTGAGATGGGATGGGGTATGGAGGTGATACAGTAGAATCAACCAGCTAGGGGGCACCTTGGAAGAAAATCCTTGGAACCTTTTGAAATGGGTGGAGGGGGGAGGGGGGTCGATGATCGATATTATGTATGAACCTTGGGCATTGTTTGGATTGAAAACCTGCTCCCCTACGAAGATCTGTGAGGAAAAGTGACATGGGAGATACATTTACTTAACTCTTGATATGAAAGGGAAAAAACAACTAGAGTTCTATTTTTTTGATATATTTCTTCAATCCAACATTTACAATCTTATTCGTTCTTCATGAGATAAACAAAGCAATATGATCAGAAATATTTCTTGCTTCACTGGTTCTTGGTACACAAGCCACCAAAAAGTTTTCTGCCTTATTGGGACCAAATATCATTTGATAAATGAGGCAGACATTTTCCCCTTCTTTCAGGGAAGGCTCAGTACATATTGTTATCATTCTCCAAAATGTTATGCGAAGACTAAAATGTATAGTCTGAATAAATCAAATTTTTACCATGAATCCAAAAAATTTTCTCTGAGAATAAAATCAATGAACAAAATATAATGCATGGATCCTGTTTTTGATTAGCACTATTTGTCCATCAGGCCCATTGCTATGTCTTTTAGAAAATTGTGCAGAGCAAGCATAAAGACTGGTTCGTTTAAAATAGTTATACCAGTAAATTTAATTTCCCAGGTGTGTATTTTCAAATATATGATGCAGGTAAATCCGCAGGTATTCTAGTGTTTCAAATTAAGCTATTTTCTTCCCATGCATACATGTACATGTAAATATTGGCCAATTTCTTGTTGGATTAATAAATGGTGAAATGTATCCTGGTGATATTATTTACCATGGTGTGATCAAAATATTTTTGGGTGGAGTCTGTATCCTGTATGACTTGATGGCATAATTAAAACAGTATCTCATTAACAACACCTACAGGGTTTAGACCACAGAAATCATTGTGGTTTGTTCTACCAAAGTGAAAAATAGAAACTTGCCTCCAAAAGGAAATAACATGTCATTTACACAGATCTAATTGCAACATTTGTAGCAATGTAGCATTATACTAGTAAATGATAAATGGGTTTCGACTGTTGCTACATGCACTACATATCAGTCCCAGTCAGAGTTAATGAGATTAATTGAGATTTTACTAAAATGACTTCAGTTGAGAGAAGTTCTTAGATACATGAATCCACCAGAGTGTGACATCAATAAGCTCAGAACCCGGATTTGTGTGCAAGTACTCATATATTTTTTTTTAAAGTTCATTGAACAGAAGATTTTTTTTATCTGAAAGTCTATTTTGGGGTTAATTTGTTGGTTTTTTTTTCAAATTCTGTCTGTTGATTCTCATTTTTGCTTTTTTCATTTTGCGGTAGTACATGAATTGTCATACAAGAAAAATCATTAAAGTATGCCAGCGTTGCATTGAACTGAATTTATGTTTATTTCAAAGATGAATAAACACATAAGTGTTAGTGAAATTTTGTTGCAAATGGCCACATTTAATGTTGATCATTTGACTGGTGTTAAACTATACGTAGGTGATGTAAAATTTCACCTCCTTTTCTTCCTTGAGAGCATTTCCATTTCCGTTTAGACATGTATGCCTCGTTGAAACTCGGTAGGGTGGAACTATTGATCTATTATTGATCTACCTCGGAAACAGGCTAGAAGACATCTTGACTTATGACATTTTCATCTTTGTCGATAAAAGACATTGGAGTGATCGCTTCCATGTTCTTAAAAGGACCACATGCATCACATCCTTTCTCTTTTATTTTAGAGAATCAGTGGTCGAGATATTTATTGAAATTCAATTTCCAAGGGGCGTCTGTTTGAATTGATATGGTTTGGGGTGCTTGTTGGGGTGCTTGTTAGTTTGGAGGATTTAGATATATATCTTGGGATACTAAATGATATCTATTTTTATTTGTCAGAAGAATATGATAGCATGATATATTAATCCAGAAAAGGAAGTTTACAGCGATGCATGATATTTTACGAATTTATGAAAAAAAGACAAGGGGCCTGTAACATAAAAGAGATACAATAAATTTTGCAATTAATTGTATCTCTATGGTCCATGTTTTGCCATAGACTTACGATAAATATTTATTGTAAGTTTAATTGCATCTTTTATGTTACAGGTATGGTCGATTGCCTAAATAATTCAATTTTTTTTTGTAATTCAGAAGAAAATTACATTTTACATTACAGGTATGGTCGATTGCCTAAATAATTCAATTTTTTTTGTAATTCAGAAGAAAATGTAAAATATTATTTGAATGTATACCAATCTCAATATGAAATGGAACATAAATANTTTTTGGGGGGGGGGGGGGGGCAGGTTGGGGTTGTTTTATTGAACAAAGTCAGTAGGTGATCTGGAATTGTTGTGAAAAGAAATAGCAAACTTTGTTTGGGATTTTCCAGTGCACTTTGGAATATACCTTGATACTGGAGTGATTTATCAATACTTACTCAACAAATGATATCCAGAATTGAATAGGTGAGCACGTATCTAGATTATAAAATTTGACGAAAGATCAAAATGGATAGCATGTGCAAATATTTTAGCATCATTGCAATTTTTTTTTTTTTACAGATGATTGCTTACATTTTACGTGCTACTTGTGCCAAAATTCTGTTATTGTTGACAAGTGCTGAATTGCAAATATGGAATTGAATCCTCTCGCCTGTACAGAGTCCATTGATAAGTGCATGTCATTGTGTGCTATGTGACAGTATTATTCCATGACAATATGCACGTGATATGATACTATTTTTGTCAATATTTTATGACAAGAAGTAGATTATTAACATAGATAAATGATTTAATAATAGTTATAATCTGGGTTGGTAATGTGAAATAGAACATGTGACTGAAGGAGGAAAGTGCATACATGTAGATATGTTTACATGGTAAGGCAAATAAACAAGGGGGCGTTGCCCGTCAGTAATGTATTATAACACACTTGAGGAATGAGTGTCATGCAGTATTGTGTTTCATAACGCCATTCCCGAAATGCCATTTGAGAGCCTACATGTGTAGAGCTTAGAGCGATCAGGATAGATTTAAAAGCAACATTAGTATTAAGTCTGAAATTAATGCAAGGGATATTGATACTTTCAATGTTCATCACATAATGTCAAATTTATAAAGATCTCCAGTTTCAATTATGATGGTCAAACAAAACTATTAAGTAATTTAAAACATCATTTGGCCAAAAAAATATAATTTGTTTTTAAAGTTTAGAAGACTTAAAATTAGGGAGTTGAAAGGCCAAAGAACCTTTGAAAATTACTCTAAGTTTATAGGTTCTATTTCACATGTCAATCTATACTCTAATTTTTTTTTGTTCTGGGTATTTTTTTTAGTTAAAGTTGGGTCTGTTTCAGTTCAATTCGGGTCTGTTTCAGAGGCTACAGGGTTGGTTGGTTGTCTGATTGGTTTAGGGCAACAAAAAATCTGACATTAGTTTAAAGTCATAAGAATCTTTTGAGCTGACACAGCTTCTTTGCCATGAGGTTTTAGCATTCAAAAGATGAAACATTGAATGCAAGTTCAAAACATAAAAACATAATTTCAATGAAGGTCAAAATGTCAGATTTTTATCTCTTGGATTTCACAGTGTGCTCACATGTCAATTCATGCTAGTCTGCCTGTACGTGTGTCATCATGTGTTCTACTCCTGCCTTGGCAATCCATGATGTTGGTAGATAAACATTACATGTGAAACCCTGAAATGCTAATGAAATGTTTGTGTAGCTTTATGATTGTCATGGCGCTGACAGGAATGATTTTCATTGCTGTCACTGTTTGATCAGTTGTTTTTAAATCATCATATTTTGAAAGATTTCCTGCTCTTCCACTCCACATCAATATCCCAATCTGTTCCCTTGTCTCTGTAAATAATACGTATGTTATGTTATTTTATTTAAAAAAAACCTTCAAAAGAACTTTTGTATCTTCTTTTTACCCCTCTTTCCGGAGGAGCCCCCCCCCCCCCCCCCCCCCCCTCTCCCTCAATTTCGATCCCTTATCTCATCCCCTCACTCCCTAACCCTTTTGCATCTTCTGTCGTTGCGAGCTATCTAGTGTAACTTTAATTGTATGTTGTCATATTTCTATTTCACAGACGAGCTACCTATTGTTTTGCAAGTCAGCTACCCCCTCCCCCAATATCCTTCACCTTTATGAGTTTATATTTCAGTCGACCTCTGACCTTCACATACAGACCTTCACATTCAGTTTGTATGTTCTGTGTACAGCAAACTGAATGTTCCTTCCTCTCTGTATGCCTAGTTGTGTTATTTAGTCCCAATCTGGGAAGTTATTTTGTGACACATCCTATTTTGCCTTTACAGACATACTGTAGATACGGGCAAAAAAACCTGATTGGAAAAGCTGTCCATTACAGTGGAGGAAATGTTCCTTGAGCAATGCTTTCATGAATATTGAAAACATTAAATTCAATATTAGTAGTTGGCTAACTAAAAATGATTAAAGACATAAGATTTCATCATGGCATTTTACAAGACAATTTTTATGAAATGCATTTTCTAATCCAGGCGAAACATAGAGAACTACAGTATACAAAATCAAAAGAGGGCACCCACGGCGATTGCCTTGGTTTGCAATAGGCCAATTCGAGTCAGAGTGCGGAATAAACTGCTAATAATTGGTCTATGTCATAGACTACCTAACACCACTCTGTGTGGTGTACGTGACTAAAGCGGACACCAGCCCAGTGACGTCTCATGGGTGTGCCAATATGCCTTGATATGTTTATGGTTTCCACGACGATCGTTGAAACTATGGTATTATCCACGTCTCTGCAAAGCTTTGAAGTGTTGATTGAAAGTGGAGTTGTTTACAGTGGAAATCCCGAAAGATATAATGAGAATTTAAAACTCAACATGAACTGCAATGCTAGCTGTTGACAGAACTGTCAAAATTCAGTTTTCCTGGGAAATTATATTCTAATATGATTGCCTTGGTGATAATTGCTTTTGGGGTGTGGCTACATGACTTGCAGAAAAGACGAGTTGATCAAACTAATGTTCTTGAACAAAATTTTAATGATCAAAGGGGTAATACAGGAAAAGTGCTGAATGTATAGTTTGATAAAGTAACATTAAGTGCAATATCAAGCATATGTTATCATTTTTTAAATTATATTTTGCATGCCTTGCCTGTAAGATAATATTTAATATCAGCTGGATAATTTAAGAGGTGGCATGTAAATGTATTTCATTTATTTCTTGATGTAAGATAATATTTAATATCAGCTGGATAATTTAAGAGGTGGCATGTAAATGTATTTCATTTATTTCTTGATNTTCGACCTCTGACCTTCACATACAGACCTTCACATTCAGTTTGTATGTTCTGTGTACAGCAAACTGAATGTTCCTTCTTCTCTGTATGCCTAGTTGTGTTATTTAGTCCCAATCTGGGAAGTTATTTTGTGACACATCCTATTTAGCCTTTACAACGGCTTGCCGTTAAGACATACTGTAGATACGGGCAAAAAAACCTGATTGGAAAAGCTGTCCATTACAGTGGAGGAAATGTTCCTTGAGCAATGCTTTCATGAATATTGAAAACATTAAATTCAATATTAGTAGTTGGCTAACTAAAAATGATTAAAGACATAAGATTTCATCATGGCATTTTACAAGACAATTTTTATGAAATGCATTTTCTAATCCAGGCGAAACATAGAGAACTACAGTATACAAAATCAAAAGAGGGCACCCACGGCGATTGCCTTGGTTTGCAATAGGCCAATTCGAGTCAGAGTGCGGAATAAACTGCTAATAATTGGTCTATGTCATAGACTACCTAACACCACTCTGTGTGGTGTACGTGACTAAAGCGGACACCAGCCCAGTGACGTCTCATGGGTGTGCCAATATGCCTTGATATGTTTATGGTTTCCACGACGATCGTTGAAACTATGGTATTATCCACGTCTCTGCAAAGCTTTGAAGTGTTGATTGAAAGTGGAGTTGTTTACAGTGGAAATCCCGAAAGATATAATGAGAATTTAAAACTCAACATGAACTGCAATGCTAGCTGTTGACAGAACTGTCAAAATTCAGTTTTCCTGGGAAATTATATTCTAATATGATTGCATTGGTGATAATTGCGTTTGAGGTGTGGCTACATGACTTGCAGAAAAGAACAGTCGATCAAAGTAATGCTCTCAAACAAAATTTTAAGGATAAAAGGGGTAATACAGGAAAAGTGCTGAATGTATAGTTTGATAAAGTAATATTAAGTGCTATAGGTTATTACTATCTTTTATTGTATTTTGCATGCTTTGCCTGTGAGATAATATTTATCAGCTGGATAATTTAAGAGGTGGCATGTAAATGTATTTCATTTATTTCTTGATTTATATTTACTTATCATTTAATTAAATTATAGATTTTATTTTTTAATTCATTTATTCGTTTGTCTATAAATGGTGTGTATCATCAGTTAAGTCAGAATAAGAGCTACATATCAACATCCGGATTCATGACTTTTCTTTCTGAGAAATTTCCCTTCAAAGTGGAGTTCTCTGAAATCAAAACCAATACATATTCACAAGATTTATGATTCAACCTTCCACCCCAGCATGCAATAGTATTTATCACTTTGTTCTCGGAAGTGATAAACCAACACATCCATCAGAATATTTATGACTATGTAGTTTAATTCAATTGTTTTGCTTATTATTGTTTTGCAAGAAAAGAAAATGAAACATTATACGACATGACCACTCTCTATGGCAATTAATTTGAACAGAAAAAGTTTTGATGTGTATGGAAGTAAAGCAAAGGTTATTGTAACACTGGAATGGTTCTATGTTTAATGAACAAGGATAGATAATGGACATGAAAGTTAGAAAGGTAATGAAACCATGATATAAAATGGTGCTTTAATCATGATTATTTTTCCAATCAAAAACATATCTATCACCACGCTGATGTGAGTGTGTTATGAAAGGCTTGTTTATTCATATGCTTTGCAAGGTGAACGTACACGCAATCTACGTCAAAGGTGTCATCTTATGGGGTGTGATATTGAGTGTACTTGGCTTAGACCTTGTACTGTCACCACAATACAACCTTTTAATTCCTCGCTAATATCACCAGAAAGCTCTGCTTGTCATGCTCTCAGGAATTATTTGTGTTTGATGGCACCAAAGTTCAGTGGAATTTAGGTGATGTGATTGGGTTTCTAGAAAGCACCTCGTTGGGATAAGTTGCATCATGCAATCAAAACTCCCTGCTTAATGATTATGTATTCTCAGGAAGTCTTTCTTCATTTATTTTTTTTTCTTGGCTATTGGGATGATGTAATCATCTAGATCGAAGGATTTTCACATGCGAGAGGACAAATGTACAAGTACAGTACAAATATAGGTGTAATGTACTGGGGTTTCCAACTGGCCTGTATAGATGTTCAATATAGACTAATTTCCTTCCATGTATCAATCATATGACCTGGGCCATTTTATTGAGGTCAATTTGGTTTTTATGGGCTATTATTGTGTTTGGAGAAACTTTCTGGAATCATAATTTCCGGTGGGATTTTGACAGATCCCGGGGTTTTTTTTTCTTTCTCTCTTTATCTGTCATCTGGGCTTCTCCCCTCAGCTGCGAACTTTTTTACCTCATGATCCTACACTCTTTCTAATTCCCCTCCCTTTCTCTCTCCCTTCATCCCTCCCCCTCTCTTTTTCTGTCTCTTTCTCTCTCTCCTCCTCCTGCTCCTTCTTTCCCCTTTCCCATCTCTCCCTCTCCCTTTCTTCTTTCTTCCCCTTTCCCATCTCTCCCTCTTTCCAACCTAACAACCTGCCTTTTGAGGTCTCCTCACCCTTCTCCCCTTCCCCTTCGGCTTCCTCCTTCCCCCTCTCCTCCCTTGCTAAATCACTCCCTGCCCTCCTAAGGTCTCTCTCTCTCTCTAACATCAATTCCTTTCACACCTTTCTTTCTTTCCTTCCTTCTATCAATTATACCTCTTCCACCATATCTGTGCTATATCCTGATTGCTGTAGCTGAAGGCTAAATGATAATATTATTCAATCTATTTTGAGCCTTGTAAATGTTTACCTGGTGTTCAAGGGTCACCCATGTACTTCAAGGCTTGATCCAACCAGGGAAGTCTATAATATGTACACACCTTATCTATTTAGGATTGTCTTGATTTTTAAAGCGGCCTTTGGCCACTCTATGTATCTCTAGGAGCACTACAAAGATTGCCATCTTATCCAGAAAGCATGCTATTTCTAATGTATTTTACTTTAATGTTTTGAAGACAGGGCCCCGTAACACGATTCATCACAAACTTTTATGTTACGGGGCCCTGGGCAGTGTTTCATCAGCATATGAAAGACTTAGAGGATGACTGATATCAGTTCTTGTGCTGAAAACATGATCCATTAAGCAAAAGAACTGATAGCGGTCGTTCTTAAATTCTTTCTTGTTTTGGTGAAACACTTCCCTGAACTGATGAAGTCAATATTTTTGCTNATATCTGTGCTATATCCTGATTGCTGTAGCTGAAGGCTAAATGATAATATTATTCAATCTATTTTGAGCCTTATAAATGTTTACCTGGTGTTCAAGGGTCACCTATGTTCTTCAAGGCTGGATCCAACCAGGGAAGTCTATTATGTACACTCCTTATTTATATCTAATAGGATTGTTTTTGCTCTTTAAATCAGCCCGAGGCCACTCTATGTGTTTTTAGGACCACCGCAAAGATGTCTTTAGAAAGCACAATATTTCTTTCGAATATATTTTTGTTTGAATATTTTGAAGAGCTGGACTTGAAAAATTAATAAAACCAGCATCAATTGTTGCCTGTTTCTCTAAGCTCAATTCCAGGCTAAATATCTCATTTGAGATGTCTTGGATGAAACTAATTATGATGCCCCCCCCCCAAGAAAAAAACAAAGTTTGCTGTAGAAAAGTATGAAAATACACATAGCTGAGCACCTGAAGGTGGTTTTCCCCTCTTCAGTACCTGAGCTTCTGTGAATATCCCAGGGTCTTATGTCACTGATACTGTGAGAGGGTAATCAGTACCTGGGAATGTACACTAATTATTGCCATACAGGATTAACATCCAGGGTCTGTGAGAATTTGGGGTCATCAACTTCAGATGAAGAATTGCCAGAGTATAACTAACCCTTCATAAACTACCCACTAATTTTGGTACATGAATCCCATTACAAGGTGTTTGTACTTACTTAAGGTCCTTCTTCCACTAAGGCTTTTTATGTTGGGGAAAGTTTGAAAATAACCATCAGAGAATAATTTCCCTCGTATCACATCATAATTTGCTGTGCATTTTATAAGCATGATTGCTATTCAAAAGACATTGTAATAGCAACTTTTTACATAGGGTTGTACAGTAAAATATTGAAATGTCTCCACAGTATCTAAAACTGCTAATCAAATATGAAAAAGTAAAATTATTCCCTTACCAATACCATACTCCTTTGTTGCTTTTTGTGCAAGACTATTTTTAAGAGTTATTTTCTGTGTCCTTGTCCACTTAGTTATATTTTTTTAAATCTGACACAACATAAAAACATAATGTTGATATTGAACTGTTTTTAAATAACTATTTTCTCTCTTCCATTTCTCTTTCTTGTCTTCCAACAGGACTTGGTTAAGAGTCATTTACTGTTTGCAGTAAGAGAGGAGGTGGAGGTGTTAAAGGAACAGATCAAGATCCTGGTTGAGAAAAATGACATGCTCCAGGAGGAGAACGCCTCCCTCAAGCAGAGACTGAGTGCCGCCCCACCCCAGGGGAACCCCACCCCTGGTCTAGCTACCATCACACAGTCACACCAAGGCATGCCAATACAGACACCCGCACAGGTACGTTCAAGCTATACTTGTTGCTAAGTAGGGCAAGCATCAGGCAAGCTTTCAAGTCGTCAAGTGTCATAAAAAAAAATTATGCATGAAATTTGCATCAGCAAAATATTTGATTTTTGTTTTTTGTTTTTTGTTTTTTTTTAATCAAGATGAACACAATCAAGAGGAACATGTATGCTCATATATTTATGAATTAGAGATTTTTTTTTTAATTCTATGCATGCCTTCAACAAAATGATTATTGACTTTATGAATGCTTGACTGGTCCTTGCCATTGTCATGAGCAAATCATTTATGCAAACTAGATTCCAAGTAGAATTTTTTTAAATTGTTATCATATTGGTCAGTTACTGGAAAGAAGCATATATACATTTAAGGTTGATTGATTGATTGATTGGGTTTTATTTCTGCGTTCAAATAATACAATATAAACAAACATATATAAACGTCAGTACATAGATCATAAACATTGTAAATTGTAATAAATGTAGAAAAGGTCTTGAAGTATAGTGAAATATTGGAAGTCTGTTACTCATAACTGGCTGAAAGCAACTTTGCAATGTCATATTTGTTCCCAAACGAGCGCTGTAGGGTAGCATAGAAGAAGCCCAGACGTTGTTAGAATCTGTCTCAAACAAGTGTCGCAATTTCCCTTCAATGGTTGGAAATCCCCAGAACATGTGAGCCCATTATCTGTTACAGATATTGAAATGTGAAAGCTAAAGTCTTATTTCCGTCATGGCCTCGTAAAGTTGACTCAAAGGAAGGAATCTGTCTCATAACAACCGCATCATCTATTGTCAGAAATCTAATGATCTGAATTGAATTTTATTTAGAATATCATGTCCTGAAATAAGAAAAAAGAATACCAAGTGAATATCAATCCTACCTGAAGGAAAACATGTTTACAATTATCAAGTAATCATGTTATTAGAGCAGAGAAGTTTAAAATAACAATTGCACACATCGCAAAAGGTTTTAAAGTAGAGTGAAATATTGGACGTCTGTTACTCAGAAGTGGCTAAGAGCAACTTTGCAATGTCACAAGTTTCCCCCAAACAACCAAACTACATGTAATGGTTGGAAATCCCCAGTATATGTGAGCCCATTATATGTTACAAACTTTTACACTTCTTGGTTGACATTGAAATGTGAGAGCTAAAGTCTTATTTCCGCTGTGGCCTCGTAAAGTTGACTCAAAGGAAGGAATCTGTCTCTTAACAATCACATCATCTAATGTCATAAATCTGATGTTCGGAGTTGAATTATATTTATGATATCACGTCCCGAAACAAAAAGAAAAACGTACAAAGTCCATGTCAAGCAGACCTGATAGAAATCATATGTACAATAATAGACTAATTATATTATTAAATAGAATAAAGAGATGATATCAAAGTAAAAGTAAAATTAACAATATATTAATATATATGTAAATGATGGAAAACTTCAGAACAGCATTTAACCGTTCTTTCCCCATTTTCACAGACACTGTCCAGTTTCTATGCTATAGATTTAATGATTCAGCGTTGGGTGAAATTCTGATTGCCTCAACTCTTAGTGATATGAATATTCAAGATATTTTATAGCCCTAATTTAGTCGTTGATTGAAATCATGTTCGTCAATACATCAATTCTAGCAACATATCTACCATACCTGAAATTCATAAAGGATTTATGCATTGTTATAAAACCACAATCCAATGCCAAAAGATCAATGAAAGCCACACGTAATATTCAGCTAGCTCTTTATGGTTTTAAACAAGATTAATTGTAACATTGGCCTTATCACTATGGATAAATACAGCTTTCAAATTTCACATTTTCTGTATTTCTTTTCATGTATGACCAAGTTCTTATAAAAGCACAAGAAAATTTGTAGGTGATATGAAAATCAATTTCTAATATGAAAGAACAATAATTATATGTCAAATGAGAGAATGTTTTTTTTTTTTACAATGGCTATTTTCAGCACTCCTTCTTTCTTTCTTATTTTTCCCTTTATTGTGAAGTAATTTAGCTAATCTCCATGAATACTGGATTCATACATAGTAATATTAGAAAGAATACACTGAAGTAATGGCATACCATATTTTCGAGCAGATGAGGGAAACAATTCAGCATAAATAAAAATCTTCCTTCTAGCCCCATGTGTATTTATCCTGGTAGGAAGTTCAAACTGCCATTAATACTTCAAAGTCATTGTACTTCCAATGTCATCTTGAACAAGTGAATTTAATTGTTCCTTTCAAAGTGCACTGAAAGTACTACTCATATTTATGACATGCTATGACCTCTGAAATGCAAGTTCACCACCTGAACTAATAGCTCTGGTGCTTTGAAATTACATCACAAAACCCTGATTTTCTGTTTTGATATGGACCCTTTCAACAGATATTAAAAAGAACATTGTCATCCACATACACTGTGAGCAGAAGGGACAAAGGATTTTGAACAAAGTAAACAACTTCATTCAGGCATTTACTCTAGCTAGATACCCACAAAAGACAGTAGACTTACTCTTCCTCGTGTGATGCCTGTCTGACATGTTTCAACTGAATGAGAGGGAAGAAATCTTCTTTTGTATGTATCTAGCTATTGTGAATGCTTGAACGAAGTTGTGTACTTTGTCCAAAAGCCTTTGTCCCTTCTGCTCACAGTGATAAGTTACAGAATACAATTTACCAGAAAGGTCATTTAACTAAATTGATCAGAAATCACTCCATCCAATCCAGGGTTTCTTTTGATTTGGCAAAGAATAAAGGCTAGTTAGAGGTTATTTGTGTAGGTAATATTTTTGTTTTGTTTGGAAGGTATAGGCCTACTGATTCTATCCAGAATTTTGTTGGTTATGATAACACAGATGAAGGGCATTAGAAGTTGGTAGAGGCTAATGGATTTGTTTGTTATGAGGTTATTCAGGTTTGGTTAAAACATCACATATGAGAGGTATTGAAAGTTGATTGTTATGCTGGTTGATATAAGTTTGTAATAAGCCAATGTTTCCTGTAGCCTTGTGACTAACCCCCATTCTCCATTGTTATGGAACTTTCTCTATTGATGCGTCAAATTCGGTTTAAGTTACCTATTACAATTAGGTAGTTACCNCAACATTTAGAACTATTCAACATAACACACGAATCTTGGAAAGTCAGATTTTAGGGTGCAAATCCAGTATTCCACCTTTAAGATGTGATATTTTAGTGTTTCTTAATCTTTGAAAATTCACTGAATTTCAGACCTTTTCACGCATTAGCAAGTTGTTATTTTCGCATTTTGAAAGATTACTGTGCACAAGCCTGCATTTTAGTGTGTGAAAATTTTAGTGAACTTGTCACGAAATAGTGAAAACCGCAGCTAAAACTTCATCTTATACAGTATTTGTTTTCTGTAATTCATTTAAAATCTCTTGGCCATTTAGGGGATGATGCAGTATGAGAAGAACCATGATTATTATTATTATAATAAGAAAGTGGATTTGGCGCCATATAAATCACATATATTATTATTATTACTATAATTAATAACTATCATTACAACTAATAACTATTATTATAATTAGCAACTATCAATGTAACTAATGAATATTATTTTGTTTTTGTCCTACAGGATCAGACCCAGTATGCGGGGATGCAGAACCTAGGTCAGCCTCCGATGGGTCAAGCGTTATCAGACCATGCTGCCTACCCCCAGCACCCTAGACCAACTCAACAGACACACAGCACACCTAACCCAGGAGGTCTGGCTGACAACAAGCCTCAATACACACCACAGACCAGTGTAGAATCACAAGGTGGCTACCACACGCACTCACAGCTACATGTACAGGCTGGGCAAGGCCAGCAACAACACCTACCACAAGGTATCCAGGATAGTAGGACGCAGCAATACTCAACGACGCCGCAACAACCATCGTCGCAACCCACGCCGCAGCAGACGCAAGGGCAGTACCTCACGGCGGCTGCCGGGAGCCGACCGAATGCAACGCACTGATGCTTCTTGCTTCCCTCTTGCGACTTGCTTGAGACATTAGCCACAACTGACTGTGCTGCTCAGCGAATATTGCATTCCACTTTATGAGCTACATGTATGCTTGTGTTGCTCCTCTGCCTTGTGGCGAACCCACCTGCCAAACGCTACTATCTTGCATCTTCACCTCTCTTATTTAGTTGATGAACTTTTGGACAACTTAGAAAGAGCCGTAATGGCACTTATCGGTGGTTGGGCAGCAGAAGAAAAGACTTCCATGCACCTTAGTGCATAAAAGAAGAAGAAGAGGAGAAACGATACTTATTCCATCATTTTCTGCCAGTATGAAGATGTTAACAAATGAATCGGTCCAGTTTTCACAGCAATAGCCTGTATATATAATGTTATAACATGGGCAGAATTATAAGAATATTTCTCTACAACTGTCAAGAAATTTGAAAGTTTAATTGGAAGATGTTTGTTTTGATTAATACTATGATGTATGTCTAACTAAAGATGCCTATTGATATAAAAGTTATGTACTGCTGAATTGTTCTTTGTTGGCTAAAAATTAGCCGGGATGTGCCTATTTGTTGTTATGATTATTATTATGAATTATGCTAATGCCATACTTTAAAGAGAGTAAAATGTAATGCATAGTAAGAAAACTAACAATACAATTTAATTAAATTATCATCACCAAACTAACATAATTTTTATCTTCACATTAGATTGTATTTCGAAACAGATTAGGGCTAAGGAACCAGACTTACCTGTCAATCAGCGATTTCTTGTAAGTGTCGCGCGAGTCGCATCAGAAAAATTGTAATTAACCGAAAGACATATTGATTATAGAATAATCCATTGGTTTACAATGACATCTTCAGGTACAACTGATAACAAAGCAATTATTCTATTATCAACATTACTTTAGAATTCTATTTCTTTGTGGTGACTCGCGTGATATTTACAAGAAATGGCGACAAAAATGAAGAGGCATTATTTAGGTAGTGCTTATAATGTTGTTGATTTATTGCACGACTGTGTATTTTGAATGAATTTGTTTTGTGCCTGTCACAGTTTTTCAAAGGTGCTCTATTTTGATTTTTCTCTGAGGTTGCAAATTTATTGTTGTAATCTTTGTCATGTCTAAAAGCTAATTCTGTAACTGAAAGCAAAATGTGTGTAGATATTCTGCATTATGGATAGATAATTATTACAGCTCCATATTTCAAGACTTTAAATTTTATTATTGCCTATAAGGAAATTGATAACATCAGCCCTCTCGATCCATACACTAAATGAGATTCATTAATCAAGGTAAACAATATTTTGAAAATTCTTTTTTTTTTAAACAGTCAACGTTCATTAATATTATTTGAAACATCATATACTCTCACCGCAGTAGCTATGTTTTTCACGAAGTTAAAATATCTCCTGCTTAATACTTACCATTATTCTTATATTATTCAAACATATTCCATAATATTTCTCTCATTTTATCTTATACTTTCCTTTTCAGTTTATTAAAAATGTCTACCGTTGAATGATTTTGTACATGTCTCTTTGAATCATATTTTTAGAAATTATTTTATTGAAATATTTCTTCTGTTTAAAGAAAAAGAAAATTAAAAGTATACTGATTGCATTTATTATCTTGCAACTCTGTTGAACATTGATTTGTTTCTCTATTCTATTGAAACAGTTGGGATTATGGCTATAGATGTGCAATTTATATTTTTCATGTTACGAGTCATGCACATGTTATTCTTCAATTATGATTTGATATGTATCGCTTCCAAGAACACAAGTCTGCTTTAGTCTTTATGCTCATGTTACACAATCTTTCATGACAATCTTACCCTAATTCTCAAAATGTAAGTGCTTTTAGAAGATATCTTTGAGCGCCGAATTGAACTCAACCCTTGGCGAAAAGATATAACAGGAATATTCTCTTTAGTGCCAAGAGTGCATTTGAAACATATTAGACATTGGGGGTGTTGCTCAAAAGTTGCAATTGATCGCAAGTTGCAGTTGATCGAAACACGCCAATCAAAATCATTGTTTTGTGCGCGTCTTGTTAAATGCGCATACCGTGCGCGAATGAAAATACGCATTACAATTTGCACAGTTGCGGTTGATTTGCAGTTGATTTTGAACAACACCCCCATTGAGACTCCAAGAGATACAATTAATATTTATTGTAAGTTTAATTGAATCCTTAATGTTACAGGCCCCTTGTTATTCATTGTTAGGCACTTGTGGGAAGATGCCAACCATTCCAGGATAGGCATGAGAATACAAATTATTATGTGCATTAACAAATAGCTGAATCAATATGGTTTCGTTCCTGAGAACATATTTGTCTCAGCTGTCTGGGGAGTCACATTTTAATTTCTATCATGCCTAATTCTTGAATAGTTGGAATTTCTTTTTGTGAAAGGTTGTGTAGCAAGACCATAAGACATGTCTATAATATGATAGAATGTAAGCCACAAAACATATGTATGATTGCGATTGAGTGCTTGCATTTGATTTGTATGAATGAAGAATGTAAGGTATATCATTTTAAAAGAGTTATAACAGAAAAAAAAGATAATTGCTCATGTGTGTACAGCTACTAAGATATAGATTTTGAATCTTTGAGAATTGTATGCATTACTTTTAGTGTTATAAATGAACATACCGGTATACATGATATAGTCTGTAGTGTAAACTGGGAGCAACCATTTTCAAGATTTGAGTTTGGATAAAGAAAAACATTATACATTATGTCGTACATTTTATCATATGTTTGAAATACACAATGTTTGGAAGAGTTCACAATACAGCCTAGCATGTGCGGAATTTTGGGGTAATTTTTATGCAAAGAAATGAAGGCGGAAGCTACAAGAACTTGTGTTCCAAATTTAAAAATGATTTGGAGGATATCTATCTCGTATACAAAAACAAAAACAACTACTCTGTTTCTTTGTTCTTAAAATGTCACAGATGTTTGCATATTCTTGAATCTTTTCTCCCAAAAAAAATTGTGATTGTAGACAGATTCTTGAACATCTATAATTATCTTTCCTTACGACCCCTCAGATTATACCACTAATTAACAAATTCAGTGTCTACTTTATGATAGACTCCTGTAAGCAAGATTATTGCTTAACACATCAGAACCGAGATTTATTTTACTCTCAGTAATAGATGGACACTTTCCGGTTTACATGTGTCTCAATATTTCGTCTCAGATGTATATCATATCTGTCTTTAACAGACTCGGGGTGTTGTTCAAAAGTTGCAATTGATCGCAAATCGACTCCAAATCAGTTGCAGATTGTAGAGCGCATTTTCATTCGCGCATATTATGCGCTTTCAACATAACTCGCATTAAACAATGATTTTGATTGGCGGTTTCCTCTCAAAAACTTGCGATCAATTGCAACTTTTGAACAACATCACCTTATTCTGTAAATTATATTACACTGTCTACAGGTATAAAGGGGTGTTGCTCAAAAGTTGCAATTGATCGCAAATTGCAGTTGATCGGAGCGTACCAATCAAAACCATTGTTTCATGCGCGTCTTGTTAAATGCGCAAACTGTGCACGAATGAAAATGCTCGTTACAATTTGCAAAGTTGCAATTGATTTGCAGTTGATTTTGAGCAACACCCCCTAAGAATGTTTTGAAACTAACGCTATTTATCCCATTATGAAACTTAGTATCACAGTGGTTCCCTGTACCACGTGCCTACCACCTTTATGACTATACCCAAATACAAACTACACAAAAAATAGAGATTTCTGCAATAGAATTCCAATTTATAAAAAGTGAACAACTTTTAAAGTAATATTTTACTAATCGTTCACAGTAGAAATACTTAAGAATCCTCTCTAAACAAAATTTCAATTTGACTATATTTGTTTTTGAGCCTGATGGCTTTTATACTTTAGGTTTCATATTATCATTTGTGCAGTATCTTTGTAGGTTATAATTAATTGATGATAAATGCTTTTGTTAAAGATGTCGGCTCATCAAGTTACATATTAACCTGCACGTTCATCTGATATTGTAGCACATTATGCACATAATCACCAGTATATCTCACTGTGAATAGTTATACAGCTGCTACCAACTCAAGCCATTCACGATTGCTAAGATAGGAGAACATATATCCCTTAGTGTATGATTAGCAGCATGAGCAAGTGGAAAACAGAGCAGGATTGATCTATGATCTGAAATAAAAAGTGATTAGTATCCCACGGTAAGAGTATTATGAAGTTTGAGAATACTTTGTATTCTGTATCATACATCAAATACTTTTTCACACGTGGGACTAATCGTTTGCTGTTCAATCCGAGTTTGTTCTGATATTCCATTTGGGTCAGCTTTCTGTTTATCAGAGTGTTCTCCGTATGTGGTTTGTGTAACCATTATATTCCATATATTTACGCATATAGTGTTAAATACAGGTTTAACTACAAGTTTAGTGTTAGGCATCGGTAGAGAGAAAGAGATCCACATTGAGTCTTAGTCATCATTCATCGAAGGGGGAAGAGACAATCTAGAAGGGATAAGATCTAGACATGAGAATTGATTTTGTTATTACTGTGATGTTAACATGCATGTATGATGAGGCGCTGTTGCCATGGTAACAGGCACCTGGATGCTATAGTTACCAACCTGTGTGTGAAATTAATTTTGATTTAAGATTTGGGGTATACAGTACTGCATATAAGACATACATGAATAAAGATAAAAATTCACGTTGCATCCTGACACTGATTCATATTGTTTGGAATTTCATTTTTGTTCATTTTCTGCTGTTGATTTTAGAGATGGGGCATTAAAAAAAGCCAATGGGATGGAAGAGAGATAGAAAGAGAGAGGGAGAGGAGGGAATGGAGGATCTTTGGAGAATGGCTGATAGGATGAAGAGAGAGAGGGGGGAGGGAGGGAGAACGAGAGAGAGGGGAGGTAGGGAAAGAGAGAGAGAGAGAGACAGTGGGGATTAGGGAAGCGAGGAAGAGAGAGGGAAGCTATGAAGAGAGAGGGAAGGGAGGGAGAGAAGAGAGAGAGAGAGAGAGAGGAGGGGATAGGTGGAAGAGAGACAGTGGGGATTAGGGAAGCGAGGAAGAGAGAGGGAAGCTATGAAGAGAGAGGGAAGGGAGGGAGAGAAGAGAGAGAGAGAGAGAGAGGAGGGGATAGGTGGAAGAGAGACAGTGGGGATTAGGGAAGCGAGGAAGAGAGAGGGAAGCTATGAAGAGAGAGGGAAGGGAGGGAGAGAAGAGAGAGAGAGAGAGAGAGGAGGGGATAGGTGGAAGAGAGACAGTGGGGATTAGGGAAGCGAGGAAGAGAGAGGGAAGCTATGAAGAGAGAGGGAAGGGAGGGAGAGAAGAGAGAGAGAGAGAGAGAGGAGGGNAGAGAGAGAGAGAGAGAGAGAGAGAGAGGAGGGGTAGGGAAAGAGAGAGAGAGAGAGAGGAGGGGATAGGTGGAAGAGAGACAGTGGGGATTAGGGAAGCGAGGAAGAGAGAGGGAAGCTATGAAGAGAGAGGGAAGGGAGGGAGAGAAGAGAGGGATTGAGAAATAGGGTAGGGAGAGGAAGAGGGGGAATCAGATGGAGAAGGGTGGAGAAAAAGTGGGAGAGGGAAGAATGGTAGAGAATGAGACAGGAAGAGAGAGAGGGGAGAGGATGGGGAGGTAGAGAGAAGAAGGAAGAAAGAGGGGATAAAGAAAGAAAGAGAGAGGGACTGAAAGAAGGAGAGGAGAGAAAGGTGGGAGAGAGCGAGAGAAGAGGAGTGGAGAAAGGTGCAGAAAAAAGGGAGAATGGGAAGGGTGAGAGAGGAAGGGATGGATGAAGGGTAGAATGAGAGAGAGTGAGAAAGGAGATAGAGAGGGGAGGGATAGAGAAAGATGGCAGGGAGTGGAGGGGAGAGAAGGGTAGGAACATGAGAAGGATGAGAGAGAGCGAGAGAGAGGGGGAATGAAGAGGGAAAGAGGGAATGGTGAAAGAGAGAGGGAGAAAAAGGAGAAATTGGCAGAAAGCAACAGGAAGAGATGAGAAAGGGGGTTGATGGAGAAAGAGGGAGAGGGAGAGAGAGAAAGGGGAAGAAAGAGAAGAGGGGAAGGGAGAGAGAGAGAAGAAAAGATACAAAGGATGAAGAAAGCAACAGGAAGAGAGAGGAGAGTGATGAGAAAGACACAGAAAGGTAATTTTCATTTATTTCCTTTTTTCTTTCTTTTCTTTCTCCACTTCTCTGTCTAATTATCCACCCTGTATTAGTCCTCTGTCAGCTATCACTCTCCCCCTTTAATTCTCTTCTTACTTTTCCTTTTCTTCCCCCTTCTCCCATCTCTTCCTCCCTCTTTCATAACCTGTCAGCATAGGCGTAGATATTTCTGTTCTGGGCATTCCGCCTACATTTTTTTCTCCCTTCATACAAAACATCGTAAAATATCTGCCAGAGAGGGCACTTGTCAACTTATCTGCCTTGATTTCTCTGATCATCTCCATTTCACAGATTCGTTCAAATGCTTATCTGCCCATCCATCAGCCTTTAGTAAAGAATTTGCTTATAAAAAGATTTTTAAAATTCCATTAACGTGGGGAGATGGAGGAGATGAGTTAATATGACACATTTTTCACATTACAAGGAAAGAGTTCTTCTTGTTGAATCTGAAAAAAATGTTTGACTGTCCAAGGGAGAACTAATTTTGAAAAAAGAGGGATTAGTTGGACAGGCGATTTTTCGTATTTTTCAGATCTATTTTTTATTATTTTTCTCTACCTTGGTACATGTATATGTTCCCTTTAAAAAATTGGCTAAATATCTGGTGATTAAACAATGAACATGCATAGAATTAGTCTTTGAATAATCCCAAACTCCAAGGCGATCAATGATAATCCATTTGCAAGGCCCCAGTCACATAGGGCCCCAGAAGCAACGCGATTCAGCACAACTCTTTGTTCATTTCATAGTTAGCTGCCTGTGAACAAAGAATCGTGCTGCTTCCAGGCCCTATGTGACCAGGACTTTACTAATGCACCCTGTGTATGCTACTTTTAACTTTGAACACACTACACAGTTCAAACGATATGAAATTTAAGAGAAGAAAAAGTACATTTTATTCAGATCGAAATAGAGGACATATATATTACTTTGCTTTCCAAAAACAAAAACAAAGATACTCCAAATGATGAACAAAATAATGCAAAATGGGAACATTTTCCTTATTAACAGATCAATAGCTAGTCCAATACTTTGTGTGTGAGGACATGTAATGAAGAAAAAGAGTAAACTTTGTATCTTTCCAAAACTATCTTTTACAAATGCAGAGGTATGAAACACTGCTTGCCATAGATTCCTGGAATTGGTTTGAATTTCTTTTTTCAACAACTTTCTTATTACAAAATTAAATACATGTACATATATCTCACATTGTAAGTTCACAGTAAAAAGGACATACCAGACAATGTAACATGTAACATATATGCATGTACCTTTACGAGCTGGTGATATGCCAATCTCACAAAGAAGCACAAAAATACATGTATTCTGATGACAAGATTGGAAAATATACCTTATTTGTGACAATATCTTACCTAATGCCTTTAACTGTCAAACTACGATGGCTCCATTATAAAGCTTCAGTGGTTGTGAGCATTTAGCAGTTAAGAGGTTAACGGAAAGCTTCCAAACTTGCATTATAATCACGGCAAACATGAGGCAACATTTTTCAAATCCATCAACTTCGATCTACAACTCTTTATTTGAATATAAGGAATATAAAATAGAATTTCTTTATTCTGTCCTTTAAATCTACAATTCTAGGTTAAGTTTTTACGTCTGAAATAGTTCATCAAATTTTCCTCCCTTTCTACTAAGCTAAAATATAACTACTTAAGATCCTACATAGATATCTGAGAAGGTTTGATAGTGGAGAAAAACAATTCAAATACAGCTTTATAGATTCATTTTGTAATAATTATTTACATGAGTTTTTCAAAATCAAACTCAATAGGCCTATACTGATCACGCAACATGATCTCTAGATTACCTGAAGTTAGATTTGGTGCAAAACTGTGCAAGTCTCTCATTTTATTATCCAAGACACCAACACAGCTTTAGGGCAGAAGCAAAGGCCATGTTTCACAAAACTATTTGCTCATTAGCATCCTATTGAAAATAATGAATTTGAATGTATCGATGAACTTAGCATTTTGATTGTGAAACATTCTCCAATTACATTTGACAGTAAAACATGTCAGAGCTACATTGAAGGATGTACAAAAGCTTATGTTGCATAATGATACAAGATGTTCTTAACAACTCATTACCAGTTTTTGAAAATATTCAAATAGCTGCAGCAGAGACATGAAACTTCAATACAATCCTCACAAACATGTGACAAATTTCCCCTAATTCTTCCATGCATATAAACTATAATGATAACATCATCCGCGTGTTCATTATGCAGCTCAGGTAAGGAGAATACTATTTTGGGGCAGGAATTAACAGTTAAACCACAACCAAATAGATAACCAACATTACATGTGCAAGGGTAACTGTAAGAAATTGAAGCATAGGACACAGAGTTGTGAAAGTATTTCATTACCATAGAAACACAGTCACCAGTAAGTAAGAAATTAACCCTGAAATGAGGCACATAGCAATTGTCTTTTTAATAAATCCCAATTTCAAGGAAGTACACAAACCACAAAATGGAATACTTTGGAACCACAGACTTACAAGTGAAACAATAAAATTACATTTTTAATAATATCAAAAAATGTTCAATGGGGGACAGAACTCAAGTGACAAAAATGAAAGTGCAAGAAATAATTTAGCTTGAATTAATTTGATTAAAAGCACACATAGTTGGAGATTGACTGTTCATTCTTACTAGTAATTTACAGAATAGGTTGTTCGTTCTGCGTACATAATTGGAATAAGGATCTTAATAGAACATGGATACAAGTTTTTCTCGCATGTGAATGGCACAGTGGTAGAAATATAATAACTAAATTCTGGTAACTTTTAAATCGCTCTTTGGCATTTTTTTCAGTGTGCTAAAATTTGGTTCTACATAGAATTAGTTACAGAGACAGCTTCTGTCTTCAATACTTGCACGTAGGACGTATCTGGAATTAGCTACAATGAATTACTATTATGTGACCAAATATTACATTGAAGCCAATATACGTTCTTGTACAGAATCAAAGAAAAGTGCATGAAGTAAGGCAAACATATACCTTATCAACATATGTGTTATCTTTATGGACAAGTAAAAAGAATTATGAAAAGAAAAAAATTGAACCATAAAAGATTAAAAGCAAAAAAGGTTATTCTTTTAAAAGACACAAATTGGAAAACATTAAATTTAAATTTGAATCTGATAAAACAAGTGCTATTAAATCTTGTCAATTGCACTTGTGTTTTGGTTTAATATTGTCTCCAAATAGCTGAATCACCCAAAATGCAATGTCTTCAAATATCTTTAAAGATGTGACAAGCGAAAGAAGCTGATCATGAAAATGATTTTAAGTGTCCCTCAAGTGCTACATCAAGTGTATAGTAGAGTGACTGGTAAATCCCTAAAACATCCCATATAACAAATCTGAAAGTAAAAAACAACACATCCCAAGAAGATTGCAATTTATGACACTTACATGCAACATTTTACAACATTATTCTTAACTTTAATGTTACTGTTTTAAGGAATGTGTAGCAAAAAATGAATGATGGAATAATCTAATTTCATTGCAAGATATTCAAGAATTTACATGATGGTGAATGAAACTTACTTCTTAAATTGTGCTTGTATAGCAAGATTATTCAAAAGAAAAAACTTGTGAACAAATTCTACAGTGGAACCTCATTAAAAGGAAGTCAAATACAAGATTCCTGATATAACGAGGTCATTTTCATGGTTCCAAGGACCTTCCTATAAAGAGGGCCCACTGAACTGAATTAGAAAAGAACCCAAGAAATGTCAGCAATATTCAAATCAATAATATATCAGCACAATTTCTCAAAAGCAATAAATTAAGTTTATCCTGAACTTAAAAGGCAAATAAATGAATCTAGTGGCAACTGAATTATTTATGCTAGGATTTCACACTTCAAAATTACATTCATTCATCTTACAAAAAAAATTACACCATGCAGATTAAAAGCCGCGAGGTTTTATAAATGCCATTATTCTTCATTTGAGTTCCAGGAGCAAAATAATGTTGTTTGAGACATGCATATATGAAAGATCCAAACCATGATCTTTCAGGGAACATTCCAAGCATATCATACGTGAACAATCAACTGGAATGAAAGGGTTAACATAACAAAATTGAAAATACAGAGATCTTATGTGCTATGTATCCAAAGAGTACATGGAACTGTTCCACTGTCTTCAAACAAGCAAAATAAAAAGCTTGATATGATTTTTTTGTAATGCTAAACACAATGATTTGAATCAACAAAATAAAATGAAACAAATGGTGCTCTTTGGATACAGCACATAAAATATTCTGAACAAAGAGATATCAGGATGTCTCTTGTATCTTCCTAAATGATTAACATTGTAATATTCTGAGTTGAATGGGGGTTCAAACTATAAATTTCTAGATAACTGGGAGTAATTTTCCACAAATACATTTGTTTGTAGACAACTGGGAGAAATTATCTACAAACATGTCTGTTTGATGGGAGGAATGTTCCGCAGACACATATGTTGCAGTCTTAAGTCAACGTTGGCGGTTTGCTGATAAAGGCTGCGAACAGATAGTGACACAATGTGACCTTTGAACTTGATTTATCTTGAACGGTATCTTTGTGAGGCATCCTGGGAACTCGACCATCTGTGTGCTGGCTGGACGCTTCAACAGTTCAGAAAAGTTTCCAAGATGAGATGATGATGATGATGATGATGATGATGTAATGGTGTTCTCGCGATGAAGATGGCAATGATGTAAATGAAAATGGTAAAGATGATGATGATGATGATGATGATGATGATGATGATGATGATAAAGATGATGATGATGAAGATGAAGATGATGATGATGATGATGATTATGGTACCGACGGTGATGATGGTTCATCTTTGCCTTCTATCCCATTCTGATCGATTGGATTATCTGAAATATTGCTGGAACAAAGAATAAAAAAGGGCAAGAAAAATCAGTCATTTTTCAAGAAAGTAGAAATAGTTCTGTGTAAATTTAAAGACCAATATCATAACAAAATATTTCTGTGATTATATCACACCAAAACTTTCAAATTGTCATTTTGTTAAATATCTCTGCCGATCTCTTGAAACCCTACAAATCTGCTTCAACTTTTCATTTATCAGACTGACAAGAGGTAAAATTCATGTTTCACATAGTATGTTAAAAAAAATGTGAATATTTCTTTATCATTTCCGCTTATTATCGGAGTCATGGAGTGTAGGCATGTGCCAATATTATCACATACAATTCACTTCATACATGTAGGCATGTGCCAATATTTCCACATACAATTCACTTCATACGTATATATGTATCATTATGTAAAGTACTTTGAATCTTTTTGGAATTAAGCGCTAAATGAATTTCATACATCATTATTGTACTACAGTCTAACCTCGTTATAACGAGGTCGTTGGGACCAGAGGAATTACCTCTTTATATTGAAACCTTGTTATATCAGGGTCAAAATACAATAAAATACAAAATGGGACCAGGAAAACTACCTTGTTATAACGCGAGCTTGTTATATCAGTGCTCTTTAAAACGAGGTTTGACTGTATTATTATTATGTATTTTCTAATGAATCCGCACTGGACAAAGGACAAAGAAATGTGCAAAGTAAACAATTTCCACTCATAATGGCTTTAGAAGACAAAGTGAAGTAAATTTCCTGTTATTCAGTAGAAAGATGCAACATGTCTACAACAATTCTTGGCAGAAATATTGGGAAGACATTTTATTTTGGAATGTTTGAGTCATGTATGTGAAGACATGAATGGGAAACTGTTTACTTTTGCAAATTTCTTTATCCTTCCCATTAACTGTACCACATGCTCTCGCTCATTGTAGGATGTTCAAGTGCATTTTGTGGCACTTTCTTTTTCATTTGTTGTTTTGTTGTTTGTTTGTTTGTTTGTTTGTTTGTTTGTTTACACCATCTGACTTACCTGATCCACAAACGACAAATATGAAGAGTCCAATTAACCACGGCCCAACTGGATAGCCTTCTTCTGCTGATTTCTGAAAAAGATAGTACAAGAATTTAAGTTTTTAATTAATCACACTTTGTATATCTAATGAAATAAAACCCACAGGCCCGTATTCCGATAGCGAGGTTTAAGTTAACCCTGGTCTAAATCTGTGGTTTAAGTATGGGTAGCCAAAAAAGGCTTGAATCTGTAAAAGTCGATGATTAATTTACCACCACATTTGGCACTTATAGTATTTAAAACTGTCTCGGAATAAAAACTTAAATGGTTTTGTACATTATTAGAGCATGGGAAAAGAGAGCAGTTGACATAAGAATTATTCATTGTAAATAAAGTTTTGACACTTTTGGCTACCCATACTTAAACCACAGATTTAGACCAGGGTTAACTTAAACATCGCTATCAGAATACGGGCCATAGTGTATATATACATTAGTCCAAGACAAATGATGAATGAGGCTCAATTTTCCAAGAAGAATCAGTTCATACAGTGTACATGTATTAGTGGGAAAATCACATTTTAACCAAATTGCATAAGACCACAAACATTCCCTTCGCTAATGGGATTTAGCGCTTGTCTTGTCAATATTCTGTATACCTTTTTTGTTTTATCAATTTTTCAACATCAATCATATTCAAATAATGTTAAGGTTGTCATACCCACTTCCCATAGGGTTCCATAATTATTGTTTTATTTTTTATTTTTATCCCAAATAAAATGAGAGGTTGCAATTGATCGCTTTACAGAAAGCCATTACAATACAAGGTCAGTTTCACAAACAAAATTTATATTCATTCCATTTGCATTGCTGTTGGTCGGGGGACTTGAGAGGTGGCGGCCAAATTGTGAAATAAGCCCCCTACTCTACTCTAGCTCTAGTCTAGCTACGGATAGCTCTCTGAAATAGTTTTTGACATTTTTTGACATTGTCACTACCGTACTCCAGAGAGCTATGGAGTTGATGTAATACCTTGCGTGTAGCAAAGCGTTTTTGTATTTTAGATCTCCCGAAATTTCTAGTTTGAATTTGTTTTTCCTCCAAAATACCCCTTGGAACTTCGGTGCAGTTGTTTTGCTTCCTTCCCACCATAAAAGAAAATGAATGGGACTTACCAGCGCTCAGAATTTGAAGTTTAGTTGCTTTTTCTTACTGCCTAGCAGACAAGGTCATTTGAAGGTGTTGATACAGTCATACCACGCCAAATCGTCCCCGCGGCAAATCGTCCCCGGGTGCTACCAAATCGTCCCCGTGTACTACCAAATCGTCCCCGGGTGGCGAAACCAAATCGTCCCCGGGTAAGTCATGACATTATATATTTAGATTTTGAAGTCATACTAAGTTATTTCTGATAAAGGAATTCTTTTTCAATTTTTGGATTTACAATGAGAAAAATAGTACAAGAAAAGAAGAAAATGGGATTTGAAATACGATAGCAAACATAAAAAATTGTACACTAACATATAACCTGAACGAAGATAATATTGAAATATTAGTTTTATTTTATTTTGATTCAATTTGATTTTATTTTATTTTCTGTAAAAAAAAACAATATAAAGATACAACGAGCAAAAGTGAAAATATAACATTATAAGATAATAAATTGACAACACAATGACAGGAACAGCAAAAGAAATGTAAAGATTAACAGAGAAGACGGCTGGATAGCCCATAATCAGCCGCACTTATATATTGCTGCTGGTCTACCATGGAGACCAGTAGAAATAATGAAAGGAGAGATGGATGAAGAAAAGAAGAAAAAGGAAGAAGAGAAAAATAAGAAGAAAGTAATGAATGAAATAATCATAATGATTTACAGTTCAAAGTAATCATGCTAAATTGAGTTAAGAATTATTCTTGTAAGGTGGAAGTAAATGTATCTAATCTAGTAGCAATAAAATGAAAAAAATCAATACATGTATATTTGAAGGATTGACATCTTAAAAAATAATAAAGATGGGGAGTTACAAATTGTTTGAGGAAAACCATTGAAAAACTTTGCCCCTCTGTAGAAGAAAGTGCGTGTACAACTATTTGTTCAAGGTTTAAGTAAGAAAAGATTTCTGTTCCATAACTGGACAGTTTTATGACAATAAAATATATTTTTGTTTAGTTAATTTGGTGTCAAATTATTCAAAATTTTAAACATCATTATTATATCTTCTAAAATCGCAACTTTGTTATTCATTGTAAAATTATTACAATAAAAATGACTGCAAGAATACAGCTAGAGCGGGGACATTTTCACCAACACATCCGAGACAAAGCGGGGACGATTTGACCAACACATCCAGGACAAAGCGGGGACGATTTGGTACCTGACCCGGGGACGAAGTGGTAATAGCGAAGCGGGGACGATTTGACCGGATACCAATAATAATAGACACTGATGACCTCTGTTGTAAACATCCGGCTCGGGGTAAAAGGTCGAATGGTTGAGGTTTTTTTACCACTTCGCAATATCACTTCGCAATCGTCAGCCAGCTTCTGTGATTCGGAGAATTACAGAACGTGCATGCATTGAGTGAGATCTTTCGCGCCGCGCGGGGCTGTGCTAATGTAGGGCGCGGCATTACGAGCCTAGCCTTGTGCGCACGATCTCTCTCCTCCATTGCACAGTCTGTAGAGACGAATTTTAGAATACACACTCCGAAATGGAAGCCGTATGATCTTTACGTACGGCAGCTTTTTGCGTGTGTTGTTCTTTGAGTGAGCCCTCTTCGCTACGCTCTTTGGCCTCGCTCGCGGACGATTGCAAATGTACTTGCACGTACGATACCGGTCAGAAATTCTGATTTCTGGCCAATCAGGGTTGCAAAGTGGCCAAGAAACTCCATCACAGTGACCTTTTGACCCGAGCTGGATGTTTACACCGGAAGTCATTTAGTTTCATACTGGACTGTCTGCTGTGCAAGAGGAAAAGACGACAAAATTGGATATTTCCAACACAGGTAAGTCCAATTCATAATGATTTGTGGTGGGAAGGGAGGAACTTAACGGTATACAAGTTCCAAGGGGTATAAAATGGACAAATTTAAAGTTAAAAGTAGAAAGTTTGGGAGATTTAAAATCCGAGAACGCCGTGCTACACGCACAGTATTGCAGCCACTCCATAGCTCTCTGGAGTAGTGACAATGTCAAAAAATGTCAAAAACTATTCCAGAGAGTTATCCATAGCTAGCTCTAGTCCCTCGCATCACACATCTTTTTTGTGTAAAAAGTCTATTTCTGTATTTGTATGGATAATGGAGATCAGGTCCCCAGCTGCTGACTAAATTAATGAACAAATGTCTAGGCTACAGAGGGACGGACTATTTCGCAATAGTTTTTTCCCGATTTGGCCTTATAAGCACCTCCAAACTGGTAGATTTTACCACACACCACCACGTCATCCTGATCCCGATGGATCCCCCTTCATGAATCATGCCCTCCTTCGTCCACGTCCACTGGCAGCGCAACGGCAATGCAGTGCATGCATGCAGCTGGGTTGCGTCTGGAGTAAAAATACTTACCAATGTTTTTGGCACATTCCCTCTCTTTTCGACGTTCTTGCTTGCCTTGTCATTTTGTAACCTCATCCTTTGCTTGCTAGGCATTTTTATAAATTATATGAGCTTTCCTAAATACAACAAAATAACGTCAGTTTGGTGCAATATTGCGTATTTCTTTTTCGTCTTTTCAGCATGTAAACGCTAGTTCCCACGTCAGCGGCTGACTTGTCGCCTTTCCCTTTAAATTTCAAAAAATGTTTTTAATGTTCTCTCATATTTAATAATATATCAATGATAAATTGCTTAATAATATTTTCATACGTTTTAAAATTAAATAATGCTATCAAAATTCAATTTTAATTGATAAATATATTTATTACTTATCTTGATCTTTACGAATTGTCACAGAAAATACTACGGTTTGGCAACAAGTGAATCATGGCGCATACAAGTTTGAATCAGTATCTACAACAGGTGAATGATTTGTTTGTTCTGTTATAGATTATTTAATTTTTTTTTAGTTTTGGTTAATATTTCCGTAGTTCATTGTATTTACATACATATGGCTTACACTTTAGCATACTTGTGTAGAATATTACTGGTAATTTGTAACCTCTTACGCGCCTTTTTCTCTTGTTTTGTCATACCAGTCCCAAGCGTTTAATATTGAGTTTGTTGTTCCATTAAAATGGTAGACTCTAAGTCTAAGTCACTGCACCTAGATCGATTCGAGATCGAGAAAGAGAATTTAAGTTTTTATGAAAACACATTCAGAAATGAAACATTGAAAGAGTGAGGGTATGAGAATGAGGAGGGTGAGATGGGCAGGAAGAGGAAGAAGGGGAAGGGTGAAAAGAGAGGGAGGAGAAGGGTAGGATATTTATTTTTAGGAAGAGGAGCTACAATTCCGAGAAGAGAGTGAGGAAGAGAAAGGGGAAGGAAGGGAAGGAGGATGGGAAGAGAAGGGTAGAAAGGGAAGGGGGATGAGAATGAGGGAAGGAGGAGAAGAGGGGGGAAGAGGAGAAGCCAAGAGGATGAGAATGGGGAAGAAGGAGGAGAAGGACTGCTGGTCGCATGTCATTAGTTGGGCATGCAAAAAGGGTGGAGGATTAAAATTTTTTCGTACGTTGCGAGAGGAAAAAGATTGTAGTTCAAGAATGTCTTGTTCAATAAGGCTAGTTAAGGTCTCATTTTGAAGCTAATGAAATGGACTACACATGTGATAAAAGTCATTGAAAGGTGAGCTTAGATGAAAAAATAGGAGCAGTTTGAATTTGACGAAGCAGGGGTGGAGGAGCAGGCGGATGCGGAGCAGGTGGATGTGGAGGTACAAAACGCATGCAATGTCTATGGCAGTTGACAAGGCTTGCGTATGTTGCAAAAGGAAAAACGGTATCATTCAATAACCCCTTGGTCAATTTAGCTATTCAAGGTCTCATTTTGAAGCTAAGGGGTAATGCTACAAGAATCCAAAACAATAAAAAAGCTAACCTTCCAGAAAAAAATATGTCAGTAATTTACTTCTAAACTAAAGGGGTGGAGGAGCAGGTGGATGTGGAATCAGTACAAATCGCATGCAGTCATACATGTAACTGTACAATCACAAGCTTATTCTTGCATATGAATTGTAATAATGAATTGGACAAACTGTAAACTGAAAAGGTGTATTGATTGAGTTAAGAACATAGTACATGTTATTGCTTTTATAAGCTGTGAAGACAAATTTTACTTTGAACTCTTCATGCCTATCCAGTAATTGTACAGTATTGTTTACATGCCAGTAAATGTCTTAATTTTCAACGCAGTAAGCTTTTGTTGTATTAAATTGGTCTTAAACAAATCTCATTGTTGGTAATATTTCAAAGAGAGACCCATTTATGTGGAACAACCCTTTTGCTTACTATATCTGAGGAGAATTTTTTATTTTATATTTCATCCAGGCTCTCAAATCAATGTAATTACCATGTGAATAAGAAAAAAGATGATAATTTATGCAACAAAAATATTGTTAAAATTCATTAAGTAATTACCATAAGTTATGAATGGTGCATGATCATGTAAATTGCACATTTCCAATTGAATTACATTTACAACATATCCCCCAAATTTGAGAAAAATCCAATGAAAAATAAAAATTCTACAGCATTCTCATTAAATGTAGTCCATTTTGAGAAAAACGCGATTAAAAATTGTTATTTCCATAGACATGTGTACAATTAATTAACGTTAATTAGGCCTTATTATGAAAATAAAATGGTTTTGAAGATTGCAGATGGTGTTAATCTTCAGAGAATATCAATATATACAGCATATCAACAAACACAAATTTTGCCCTTTTTGACCATGTTAATGAAATTGGACCAACTTATGACATGCGACCTGCTATGACTCGGGGCGCGACAAACCCGCTTGCCCGAATGCCCGGGGCAACCAAATTAGGCCGTCGGGCAAGCAAATGAAATATTCACTTGCCCAATCAGGCAAGTAGTGAAAAAAATTCCTGTAGCACCCTGTGACTGCTATGACCCAGACAAGAATTTTGCTTTAGTTCAGCAGTGAAACTCCTTTGCATGGTTGAGGTTTCAGACTTCAGAGGGGCAAATAAGTTTGTTTTACTTTATGCCCAACATCGAGGTAAATCAAGGTTTAAAAAAGGAAAAAGGGGAATGATGATGAGAAGAGAGAGAGAGGAGGAGAAGGGTAGGAAAGGGGAGGAGGAGGAGAAGGTAGGAAGGGGATGAAGATGGGAGTAAGAAGGGGAGGGAGGAGGAGAAAGGGGAAGGAGGAGGAGAATAGAGGGAGGAGGAGAATGTAGGAAGAGGATAAGGAGGAAAATGAGGGAAGGAGGAAGAGGAGTATGAGAAGAGAGATAGAGAGGGAAGGATGAGAATAGAGGTAATCAGGAAGAATGAGGGAGTGGGAGAACAGAATGGGGAGAAGAGGGTATGATAGGAAGAAGGTGGGGTGATGAGGTAATGAGCAAGGGAGAAGAGGAGGAGAAGAAGAAGAGATTAAAGGGAGGTGTAGGATTGGGCGGTATTATGCAATGGGCATAGGTAGGAGGGGGAGGAGGACTCAAAAATTTGACTTTGGAGGAGAATATATTTTTCCTTTAATATGGGGGAGGGAGGAAGGAGACCCGGGTATATTGCCAAAGGTATACACTAAATTAAATGTTAAAACATATATTTAATAGCGCATGAATAACTTTCTATATTTTAGATCTTTCTTTGATTTTTCATTTATTTTAATATAAATAGATTGGACAAACAGCTTTATTTGAGAATTTTTGTTAAACTGCACTCTAGGAGCTGCAATGTTACACTGTCTTTGATATCTATTTTATATATGATTGATTAATTGTGTATGATTCATTTTGATGAACATACAGGCTAAATATGATATACATTTTCATTTTTCTCTACCAGGTGGAAAATGGAATCAGGAGAAGAGATGGCAGTCTACTGGCGGTGAGTAAAGAGAGAGAGAGAGACAGAGACACAGATAGACAGACAGACAGACATACAAACAGACAGACAGACAGACAGACAGACAGACAGAATGACCAGTCTAGTGTGTGATATGTGTAAAAGATAAAAACATTCAAAAGTTTATATTGTCAGCTTCAGTGAATGTGATTTAGGCCAGGGACCTGATTTTAGCAAAGCAAATTTTCAGGGCTTCAATTGTAGGGGAAAAGTTATATTGTATGTTCACTAGCCACACCAAATTTTTATATGCACGAGTTATATTCATTTCATTTGACTATTTTCTTATACTTTTTTTTAAAGATATTGCATTGTTTTCTCTGACTTTGAAAATCACAAACTGCAAATGTGGGTGAAGGTAGGTACCGGTATACCATGTAGTGATTTTAACAGAGACATATGCACTTTTTCATTTTTTTTTAAACTTGACAAGCTTATATTTGGCAACATTCAGTAAGCACTGTGAGTAGAAGNAAATTTTCAGGGCTTCAATTGTAGGGGAAAAGTTATATTGTATGTTCACTAGCCACTCCAAATTTGTATATGCACGAGTTATATTCATTTCATTTGACTATTTTCTTATACTTTTTTTTAAAGATATTGCATTGTTTTCTCTGACTTTGAAAATCACAAACTGCAAATGTGGGTGAAGGTAGGTACCGGTATACCATGTAGTGATTTTAACAGAGACATATGCACTTTTTCATTTTTTTTTAAACTTGACAAGCTTATATTTGGCAACATTCAGTAAGCACTGTGAGTAGAATTGACAAAGGATTTTGGACAAAGTAAATAAGTCCATTGAAGCCATCAAAATAGCTTCCCAGACACAAAGCAAAATAACTCTCACATTCATTTTTGGAAGCTTGATTGACATTTCTTGCAGAATAGGACGGGAGGAAATTTCTTTCTTGTGCATCTAGCTAAATGAATGCTTGAATGAAGTTGTTTACTATGTTTAAATCCTTCGTCCCTTCTGCTCACGGTGAAGTTCATATATCATTCCAAGGATAATGTATAGCAATTATTTATTTCACCCTCCAAACACCATCAGACCACCAATCCTAGATTATATCTGTAGTTGTGTAACAATGAATATATATTTTTTCCTCAGGATCATCTATCCTTCAAACACCCGCACATTGCCAATCCTAGACTACAGTTGGAGAGTCCTGAGGGACAGTGTGAACAATGGTTTGAACCCCCCTATGATGAAATGGTAGCTGCCCATCTCAAGTAAGACAACGTTTCTTGGTTTGCTTTAGCGTCTGATCTTCTTTTTTGGTAGCCATTTCTTTATTTATGAATTTGACATTTGAATTTACATTCATTCATTTAAATCTATTTATTTACTTATTCATTTTCAATACAAGGATATCCAGTTATTATTTAGTTGATTTTAAAGGAAAGGATGTAGTTTAGAGGCGTGTATCATTTAAATTTGAATATTTACGCCAGAAGAAGAAGAGAGAAAGAGGATCGCCATCTTAACGTCTCCATACGAAAGACGGTATGTGACCAGGCTTCGAACCCACAGGCAAGAACTATCCTAAGTCTATGACTGTCCCGAACAGCTTGATTTCAGGTGCACGCCATTAAATTTAATGGAACATGGTATAAAGAACATTAAGTGCATCAAACAACATAATATAAATAGATATAAATACAGCAGGAAAATGGTTATTTAAACAACAAAAAGGAGTATAATGCCACTTTTAAGAAAAAAAGTGTCATTTTACCTCATATGAACCTGTGTTTACTGGTTTATTGCAGAAATGCACACCTTCCGAATATGTATGAGAAGATGAATAAAAATGTGAATTGCTAAACAGTTGAACCAAGTATTTTCTTTTGAGACAAAGCATGTTAATGATAACCTTACACTTTCTCTCATGAGAAAACATTTGCTTTGTCTGTTTACATTCCATATTTTAGTTTCTACTCTCATGCATCTCAATGGCTGGTATTTTGTCTTCTCTATTTTTTTCTTCATTTATATTTTCGAAGCAGTTTATGATATTTTTTTTACTTTCAAAGTCAACAGGTGTGATCGTTGTAATCTAAATACTATAGGATTAATTTCATACCCTGTATTATTTCAATTGTCGGTGCAGATTTCTCATGATTTTATTATATTTTTCTTCAATTTTGTTTTGTTTTCCAGATGCTGTTGGTGTGTGGCTAACCATGACTTCATAGAAGCCTACTCATTACAGAAAGTCGTTGTTCAGTATCCTTTGTCTATTGATGCAATTCTCATAATTTTTCTCAATTTATAACAAAATAGAAGGTTTTTTTTACCCTCAAAGACAATCTTATGTCAAGATACTTTGGATTATTGTCAATGTTGATTAAATACATTGAAAAAATGTTGTTATAATCACCTCATGTTTCTTGTGTGAAGCTAGCACAAATATTCTCTAAGGCTACCATAAAAGAATCCATCAGATGACGTAATAATGTTCATCTTCTGATCTTATTTACTTGTATCTCTTTTGTAGCCAATCATCTTCATGAGATAATTGTTTATTAAAGCATTGCTACATAGGTTTTGTCCAGTTTATATTTTATATCAATATCAGAAGCAAATATTATCCTTAATTTTCATCAAATTTAGAGCATTCAACAAAGCATTCCAGAGCCAAAAAGATGAAAACTGGTGAGTGTACATTGGCTAGTTAAAACTTTTTTCTTTTGTAAAACCTTATTATTTGGAACATCCATTTCCAGTAAAAACATTATCACAAACCTCTTTAAATTTGCAATATTATTGTCCCTTCATACACAAGCAAACATAATTCGTTCTTATGACTATTTTCAGCAAATGCCTGTGTACAAAATAGAATACTTTTCAGCTGAAATATACATCCATAAAACCTAGAATGAAGGAATTTGTTCAAATTTCTAGCCAGTGAGAATATGATGTTGTATGTACTGAAAGTCTACATTCCAAGATTGATAGGCAAATTAATAAACTCACCATTTGCATTCACATTCAGAGAGCTATATGCAATTGAACATTTCTGGTTGATTTTAATTTGAATGTTGACAATGACACTTTTTGTGGTATTTATAGATATTGTAGGGGAATTAAACCCATGTGCTATCAATGGATGAAGAAAATTGTGATGATTAAACTGAAATTTTGAGCAAAATAGGAAGATCTGTTCAAAAGCTACATTAATTTTCAAGGTTTGGATTTATCCGTAAACCTTTAATGGGCTCCTTGGGTTGGCAACCTCCAAGCACAAAATGTATGCCCACTTAGCGAACTCTCCATTCACTTTGTACACTGACCTCACATTAATGTCTGGGGTTTATTCCCCTTTAATTTGATTTCTTTTCTTTTCAGGGCGTTACCCGTCTTATATGTTGTCATAGTAGATCTCAGGCTTTTTGCCAACAGTGTAAGTACCGTTCTCAATTTATTTTTTAAGTCATTGTCACACATTGTGATTTTGGTATGCAAAAAAATATCAAATCAAGCTGTCTGACCTATGTTATTACATTCAGGTTGATGAAAAAACAACAATGAAGGCAAAAAAAGGTCTTCTTCACTGTCTTGTTCTAAGAGATTTTGGCACTGAACTAGGTGTTTGATAGTTTACAATGTACCACAGTTACAATCTGCATGGTCATTATCAGTGCATTCCCACTCCCATAAGTTATACTTGCAGCAACCAATCGCTGTGCGAATCCAGTTTAGGGCCTTCCAAGTCACCCTGTCTTGTTTTTGCTCCTGACGCAGATTTTCAGTTTAAGGAAGGAAAATAAAGAGTGAAAGTTAATCAGAAAATGTATCGTCATATGATCTGTAAAATGATTTAGGAATATTTTCATCTGATTGAAAATCAAGGTCTCGACATCTTAGCTGACTGATTGATAATGAAATTTTTATTCATAGGACATATTTCTTTTGCTCAACTTAGGCCCGTGTTACATGGGGCCCCGGAAGCATCATGGTTGTTCACAACAGCTAACTGTGAACTGAACAAAGAGTCGTGTTGAATGGTGCTGCTTCCGGGGCCCTATATGACTGGGGCCTAAGGTAAAGCTTTATAATAATAATGGTGGCTAGTTGTATAGCACACAGGTCCACCTTAACGGTGCTCATGGCGCTCAAAGCTTTGCACTCACTATTACCCAGCTTTAGCTGGCAACCACGAAGGCGCTCCGCATTACAAGGACTTTCTTCCTGCCATCCCCATTTATCTCAACTGGGTCTAGTGCAGCACTGGATAAATTTCTTGCTGAAGGAAAGTAACGCCGTCTGTGGAATTCGAACCTATGACCCTTTGGTTGAAAGGCGAGAGTCAGAACCACTACACCACAACGCTTCCATTTTACGTACGAGGTAAATTGTATTTTGTTGTTTGCAGGCTGAGACTCAGTTGTTGAAGAAAGGGAAAGGCAAGCCGGGTGAATTATTAGAGAAGGCTGCTGATACAATGATGGGATGCTTTAGAACATGTGCAGCTGANCGACATCTTAGCTGACTGATTGATAATGAAATTTTTATTCATAGGACATATTTCTTTTGCTCAACTTAGGCCCGTGTTACATGGGGCCCCGGAAGCATCATGGTTGTTCGCAACAGCTAACTGTGAACTGAACAAAGAGTCGTGTTGAATGGTGCTTCTTCTGGGGCCCTATGTGACTGGGGCATAAGGTAAAGCTTTATAATAATAATGGTGGCTACTTGTATAGCGCACAGGTCCACCTAATCGGGGCTCATTGCGCTGAAAGCTTTACACTCACTATCATCCGGCTTTAGCTGGCAATCATTAAGGCGCTCCGCATTACAAGGAACTTCTTCCTGCCATCACCTGGGTCGAGTGCAGCACTATGTGGATAAATTTCTTGCTCAAGGAAAGTAACGCCATCTGTGGGATTCAAACCTACGACCCTCTGATTGAAAGGCGAGAGTCAGAACCACTACACCACAACGCTTCCATTTTACGTACGAGGTAAATTGTATTTTGTTGTTTGCAGGCTGAGACTCAGTTGTTGAAGAAAGGGAAAGGCAAGCCGGGTGAATTATTAGAGAAGGCTGCTGATACAATGATGGGATGCTTTAGAACATGTGCAGCTGACGGGTAAGAAAAATCTTAGTACAAACTTGTGGTAAATTGTTTAAGAAAGACATTTCGATTCATTATCTGATTTTGTCAAGTAATAAAAAGGATTTTCTGTGGAATCTCAATGTTCAAGGTTCCACCATGACTAGCAGAACTATTAAAAGATACAATATTTTGCAATCAATACAAATTATTTTGCAACTAATACAAGTTCGATTCTTTTTGCCTTTCTGATACTTTCTTGCCATAAGCAAAAGCCACTTTGCTTTTAATGGATGCATGGTATCAACTGTAGTTGTATCAAAGCAGACAATTTGTGACTATACCCATGTTATTGGGTATAAAAATAATGATAAGAATATGATTTCTTATGTGGCGCTATTCCCATAAGGCCCAAAGTGCTCTAACAATATTATTACCCCAGTCAAAGGATATATAACAATAACAACCACACATAGTGCATTTCCTTAGCTCCCTTCCACAATCCACAATGTCAGCCTAAGTTAAGGTGACAACAACAATCTTCATATCCTACCGGGTTCCCATTTAATTACCTGGGTTGAGGATAGCACAATGTGGATAAATTTCTTGTTGCAGAAATTTAACGCCATGTCTATGAGCGAGATACAAACCACTGATCCTCTAGTTGAGAGACGATATTGAGAACCGCTCCACCACTACGCTTCCATGGAATTCTTTTTATTGTACATCAATTGTAATTCAATCTTCAGGCTGCCATGATTGGAATTTGGATAAACCATTTATCTATCTATTTATTTTTCTGACCGTAAGTCTTTATTCTCCCTCTCCTAGCCGTGCGTCTCTAGATGACACCAAGCGATGGGGCATGCTCTATCTGGTTAATCAACTCTTCAAAGTATATTTCAAGGTAAGGTTTTTTTCTCATCTAGAGCACATCAATCTGGGCCCAGTAACATAAAGGTTTGCAATTAATCACACTTTAATGATTTGGTGAAACACTACATCTGGGCGATGTTTCACCAAATCATTAAAGTTACGCACTACTTTAAGAAAGACGGGATAACGTTAACGATTCTTGATCGTTCAGCACAAGAACTGATCATCTCTTTCGTGCGTAAAGTTGTTCCTGTAACTTGGTGAAACACTGCCCTGATGGGTTAATGGCCAGTCTATTGAATAAAATGCACATGTAACAAATATCTTGATTGGTTTATTTTATTAGTAATTAATAGCAAACCTTTGTTACAGGACCCTGATCATTGGTAAATTATATGGTGCAACCACACATCTATTTGAATGTTTACTACACCATGCAAATTCTAGTTTTGTTCATAAATTATATTTCGTATATGAAATAGAGATATTTAGTTTGTCCCATACCAATACCAGTTTCATATTTCTCAAACACTCAATGATTACAATATGGAAATCACATAAGTGTAGAGTAAAAAGTTGAAATTGGATAGATGGCATGCAAAAAAAATATGAACACAATCTCTAAGATTGAAGTATTATGTACCTACAACCTTGATATAGGTCAAATGTGGATCATTTGAATCAAATATACTCCTGTAAATTGCCTCATTGCCTCTTATTTCACATCTGACATATGGAACTAATCTGCAGTTGGGATAATAGGTAAAATAATAAATTGTTCTCGAAGTAGGAAAGGTCATATGTCAAATTTGATCAAAAACCCAAAGTCTATATATCTGCAGTGTAGCACATTTACTCTGCCTAAGATAATCTCTTGGGACTACAAAAATCTGTTCAATTTAGGAGTAATTCGACTTAGAAGAAGTAAATAATACATGCTTGTATAATTTGTTCAAAAGCAGTTCCTATCTTAACTTGCCTAGATCAGTTCCCATGTAACAAATGGATTATGGAATCTCTCCCTTGTAAAATTCTTCTCTTAATAGCTGTATTGCTGATATTGAAAAAAAATTATGAATCTAAAATAATCCATTGGTCCTCTATTCTATTTCAGATCAATAAGCTTCCATTGTGCAAACCTCTGATACGTGCTATCGAAGGTTCTTCTCTCAAAGATCGTTTCAGCATCTCACAGCTCGTCACATACAAGTATTACGTCGGCAGGAAAGAAATGTTTGAAAGTGACTTTAAAGCAGGTTAGTATTCAAATATCCCGAGCTCTGAGAAAGTATATTGGAATTATATTTCTGAGAATGGGCTGGCAATACTATTTTTCATAGCCCCCGAGGAAAAATAGTTTCCTTTGTCAGCCCATTCAAAGAATCATAATGCCAATATACTGTCGAAGTAACTGTTCGGGATATTTGATTTATTTAGAAAAAAACAAGTCAAACTCACTCAGATACTTGCCCCAACTGCCGTGTTTTCAGGCGCTTCAGTGTTCACTACATCTTCTAGCCGATTATTAAACAATATCTTTCTCCTGAATTGCAGTATTTGTAGTAAT